>CM019177.2:71476098-71498744 GCA_009739505.2 Apolygus lucorum
AGTTCTTAGCTGAACAAATGATAAAAAATTTCTAGCCTCCCTAAATACATAAAACAGCTTTCGCAATTTACAAATTAAGGACTCAATATGGAAATTGAACTTCAAGTTGTGATCGAATACAACACCAAGGTACTTACATTCACAGAGTCAACGGCAAATTCACACAATTACAAGGTCCCAAACTGCATAAGCACGAATAACGATGAAAAGCAACCCCCGACCAATCAGCACACCCTCGATTAGGAAAGGAAAATCTCATTAACGAGGTCTTTTCAACATTCAAGCCCAAACAATTAGTATCCATCCATTTCACTCGCGTTTTGCGTTTCAGACCTCCCTGAACGATTTTGGTTCCGTGTCTGTCTGTCTGTCTGTCATGAATTCCTTGTAACTGGCAAAACTATTCAAAGTTTGGTTTTGCTACTATGCATCGGATGCTCTGTACAATCGGGTTAAGGATACGAGGAAGCTATGTGCCACACCCATTTGGCAGACTTCTCCTTTTGGTTTATTATTTTCAATAATGAACCTTTGGAATCGACCAAGAAAAAAAAATTTTAACACCCCCTCAAAATTTGATGGTTTACGTTTCAAGGTACGTAGAATCCAAAAATCGAATAAAAATTTGGCCGTCCGTCCGCCGTACGCCGTACGCGGCACTTTTGCCACTTAGCATTGACCGATTTTGATGAAATTTGGTATGTAGGCTCCATTTGGGGTCTAGTTGAGCCCCGAAGATTTTGAATGATGTGGGTCACGTCTAAGGGTTCCAAAATCAATTTTGAAATTTTGAAAACGCCCTAATTCAAAAAACGCTGCAAATTATTACACAATGGTTTATTATTTTTCTATATAGATCACTCGTCTACAAAATCACCAACCATCCAATATGAAGGGGGAAAAAAAAAAAATAAAAAAAAATCAAAATCACCAACCATCGATTGCATTTCGGTCAGCTCTAATTTGAACGGAGATTAGGCCTCTTTTGCGATTCACACTCGTGTTTTGATTTATATATATATATATTTCAATATAAACCCTTAAATTTTCGTAGGGAGCGAACGGTTTGTCCTACAGAGCTCCGCGTGGTCTCAAAAAATTCTAAAAATTCTATAGAATCTTAAATTGAAGGAAAAACAATACCTTTATATCAAAATTTTTTGAGTTAGGGCGTTTTCAAAATTTCAAAATTGATTTTGGAACCCTTAGAAGTGACCTACATCAACCAAAAGCTTCGGGGCACAACTAGACCCCAAATGGAGCCTACATACCAAATTTCATCAAAATCGGTCAATGCTAAGTGGCAAAAGTGCCGCGTACGGCGTACGGCGGACGGCGTACGGCGTACGGCGGACGGCGGACGGACGGCAAAATTTTTATTCGATTTTTGGATTCTACGTACCTTGAAACGTAAACCATCAAATTTTGAGGGGGTGTTAAAATTTTTTTTTTCTTGGTCGATTCCAAAGGTTCATTATTGAAAATAATAAACCAAAATTTTGATCTAAAAGGTATTGTTTTTCCTTTAATTTTGGATTCTACAGAATTTTAGAATTTTTTGAGACCACCCGGAACTCTGTAGGACAAACCGTTGGCTCCCTACAAAAATTTAAGGGTTTATATTGAAATATATACATATACATATAAGTCAAAACACGAGTGTGAATCGCAAAAGAGGCCTTATCTCCGTTCAAATTAGAGCTGACCGAAATGCGATCAATAATTGGTGATTTTGATTTTTTTGATTTTTTAGGACGTCCCACAGTAAGACTTGGGCGTCCTTATGCGATCGATCTGGGGTAAAGTTGGACAACACTCAACAGAAAAAAAAAAAAATAACCACACAGTAATCCGTTTTAGACCATTCTGAATCCAAATCCGCGAAAAAAAACCATAGGTGTATGTCTGTGTGTGTGTGTGTGTATGTGTGTGTGTATGTGTGTGTGTGTGTGTAACAAAATCTTGTGTACTCTGCACAGGCCTTAGTTCTCTACCGATTTTCCTGGTTCTTTTTTGTTCGTCGCGGAAAACTATCTAGTTGTGCACTACGTCGCCGGAATTTCGAATTTTGCCTTTTAAGGGGAGGAAAGGGGGGGTTAATGCTCGAAAACGTGCGTTTTTGGGCATAATCTTGTGTACTCTGCCCAGGCCTTAGTTCTCTACCGATTTTCCTGGTTCTTTTTTGTTCGTCGCGGAAAACTATCTAGTTGTGCACTACGGCGCCGGAATTTTGGATTTTGCTTTTAAGAGGGGGAAAGGGGGGGTTAATGCTTAAAAAACGTGCGTTTGCGTGCATAATCTTGTAAACTCTGCCCAGGCCTCAATTTCCAACCGATTTGCGTGTTTCTTTTTTGTTTGACTCAAATAACTTCCGAGTTGTACATGATTTTACCAGAGTACCAAAATTCGCAAGGGGATAATATTCACAAAATATCCGATTTTTCAATATTTCGGTTCCTTTACTGCTTACTAATTGTACTCAAGCTTTGAAATTGAGGAAAAATTCTCTTTGTACCTCCGGATTTTCATGAATTATTCTCTGTACCACCATGGAACTAATAGTGGTGCCAGGACATGGTGCCATGATGCCATAAACCGCTTATTTCGTGTTTTTTTTTTTTTTGTGTTTCGCCTTGAATACGGATGTGAACTTCGACGGACTGCCTACCAAAACTAACAGATGAAAGTTCAATGTTACGACGTATTTCCGCTTTGGTGCCAGACTGGTACCATTGGATGAGGGGGGGGGGGGTGAACTCGAATCTCGAATTCGCATGTTGGGTATCGTAGATCATGGATTTTAAAATGCTCTTCAGATTCGAGGCTCCCATGCCGCTAGAAATGTTAAGGTGGATAATGGTGGGGGGGGGGGGGGTCAGTATTTCTTGCCTAATGTAATAAATAAATTGCATCGAGTGAAACAGTTTTATCGCTTACTAACTGGTTAAACTGATCTAATGCTTGTCCAATGGGACGTCCCCTGGAATGCATGCATTACTAAACAATATGTTTTTTTTTTTCATATTGGATGTTTGGTGATTTTGTAGACGAGTGATCTATATAGAAAAATAATAAACCATTGTGTAATAATTTGCAGCGTTTTACGCTGAATCACGTGGTGGTTACTTTGCTGCTTAAGTTAGAAATGTTTTATCATCTTTTGATTGATATTGACAGAACTATTCATTATCTAATGAGAAGCCCCTGGAGTGCATGTATTACTAAATATGTGTTTCACGTTCGTAAGTTTCACTCCGATAACAGATGAAATTCCATGTTATTTATTTTTGGTAAACTTCATTCTATAAAGATTTTACAACCCCGCAACCGCCACGATATTCTCGTCACTTCTCCAGCAAAGAAGAAATCAGGTCGGGACGGTCGGGGGGCACCAAGAAAAGTAGAAATCCTGTTTCTAAATTCATTTCCGCCTCTTTTGTTGAAAGAAGCGACGAGAGGTGGCTAAACTGGAGTGGAGGTTTTTGGTTAAATTAGAACCAGCGATCCCGTTGGCCCGATAAGAGCCGCCTTCTTTTTGCGGCTTTTTATTCGTCTCTTTATCTATCGCTGAGGCGTTTTTTCGTCACCCCTTATTTATTCCTCCCCTTTTGATTGCGGGTTTCTGTGACAAAAGTGGTAGCCGAGAGGAGTAAAATCAAAACTTTCCACTTGAAGGGTCCCCGTCTTCAGTCTTGTCTTTATCTGTCGAGGGAGCCAATTTATATTATCTGGTCCTGCCGGGAGCGAGATTGCGTTCGGTTGAGCACTCGGTGGGCGAAGAAAAGCTTGGAATAACAGAGTCGTCTTATTTCAGCTATTATTGACTGTTTCTTATTCATTTATTTATTCATTACGGGCTATCCCAGTTGACAATTTCACACATTTATGACAGTATGACATCTCGCAGTAGGCATGTCATTGAACAAGTAACGTTAAGGAGATAGTTAAGAAGAGATTTAGAAATATTTAAAGGAAATTAGTAGAGGAAGAGGAGATTCGTTTTTGGTTTATTATTGGAAATCGAGTAAGAAAAAAATGTAACCACCCTTAAAATTTGATGTTTTACGTTCCTAGGTACGTAGAATTCGAAAATCGAATACAAAATTTTCCGTCCGTACGCCGTATATGCGGCAATTTCCTTGGCAACCATGGACCGGTTTTGATGAAATTTGGTATGTGGGCTCCATTTGGGGTCTAATTGTGCCGCGAACCTTCTGGTTGAAGGGGTGAAAATTAAGGGTTGAAATTTTCAAGAGCTTTCGAAAAGAAAGCTAGAACGTTCTCTAGCTTGAAAACGTTCAAAATAAAGGTATTGGTTTTTCACCAATTCGAAATAGTATTGACTTTTTTAAAATTTTAGAGACCACCCGGAGCTCTGTAGGACAAACCGTTCGCTCCCTACGAAAACTTAAGGGTAGGACTTGCAACAAATAAGAATCGCGAGTGTGAATCACCAAAGAGGTCTAATCTCCGTTGAAATTTCAGCTAACCGAAATGTTTTGCTTCCTTAGCAACTAGCAATCAAATGTCTTCCAAATAAACTGTGAAGGTGTATAGTACCTACCTAAAACCTAAAAAAAGGCCATTCATGTAGCATGAATTGATGAGCGAATTTTCAAAGAAGTCTTTCAGTTGAAGGTATGGTTAGGAATAGGAACAATGGTGTTGACATTTTTTTAGAAAGTTTTTTACACGATTCTTGGTTTTTTTCGATTTTGGTTTATTATTTTCAATAATAAGCCTTCGGAATCGAGCAAGAAAAAAAAAAAAAAATTTAACCCCCCCACAAAATTTGATGTTTTACGTTTCAAGGTACGTAGAATCCGAAAATCGAATAAAAAAATTTCCGTCCGTCCGCCGTACGCGGCACTTTTCTTAGCAACACTGGACCGATTTGGTTCGAATTTGGTATATGGGCTCCATTTGGGGTCTAGTTGTGCCGCGAAGCTTTTGGTTGATGTCAGTCACTTCTAAGGGGTGAAAATTAAGGGTTAAAATTTTCAAGAGTGCCCTAGCTCGAAAATTCTCGAAATAAAGGTATCGTTTTTTCACCAATTTTAAATAGTATTGAATTTTAAAAAATTTTTGAGACCACTCGCAGCTCTGTAGGACAAACCGCTCGGTCCCTACGAGTACTTGACGGTTTTCCTTCGATAAAACAGAATCATGAGTGTGAATCGCAAAAGAGGTCTCATCTCCGTTGAAATTTTATCGAACTAAAATGCGATCGCTGTTCATTTCTTCGATTTGTATACAGTTTTGCCTTCTGCGTAACCAGTAATCAAATTTCCATATGAAGCTTTCTATTTTTCGAATCGAGTGTGAAGCGTTTAGTTCTTTCTAATAAACTTGATTGTAAAGGTGTGAAGCAGTATGGTGTGGTAGGTAGTACCTACCAATAGTTAGTAGGTAAAAAACGCTGCAAATCATTGCTCAAAGGTTTATTATTTTCTGTATAGATCACCCTTCTGTATAGATCACTGGTTCCCCATCAATAGCACCTACCACCATCTGTATTCTCCCTTGACCCGGGAACTTTGTTTGGGTACTATTTTTGAATTTTGGACCCCTTAGGGTTGTTTAAATTTCTGGCTAACGAACTCATCTTTTTGTTTGTTGTGACGAACATTTTGGCAAAAACTTCAAAATTTTTGCTAAACAATTAGTTCAGTTAGGTATCGTCCGGAGTGACACATTATGATACATATATGATATGTGATATATTTATGATATATGATGTATACATATACATGATTTTTGGGAAAACTTCAGAGATCGTTTCGGAATGTTCCAAAACGGATTTAGGTGAAGAAAATTTTCGAAAAAGTACATTCTAAAAATTTTGAGGCCATTGCAACACCTTCATTTTCCTTGAAAATTCGATTAAAAAAAAGCAGTGATCTTTGCAGAAGAGTGATCTATACAGAAAAATAATAAACCTTTGTGAACTAATTGCAGCGTTTTTTAGAGTTGAAAGAGAGCAATCAAAAATACCAAGTGGGAGTGGCACATAGCTTCCTCGTATCCTTAACCCGATTGTATATTATAGCATTCGCACTTTGAGTCAAACCTTTCGCGAATTGATTTATACTTTCCGCAAATTGAATTAGTAATTCAATAATTAGTAATTCCGCATAAATGAATTAGACCTTAGGCAAATCTGTATTATTAGTTACAAAAATCTCAACTTCAACAAAATGTATGATTGTGAGCGCAAATCGTGCTAGTGATGGAACGAACAGTTTTTACGTACCTACCTACAGTTGACATTGTAATGTCACCTATAATAATTGAAAATTCAAGTCAACAGTTAACAGACAACACAAAGTCAATACAAAATGGCAACAGCTAATGAAGAGGTCGTCCGAGTAGGGAGCAGCCGAAACATATCCGTCACGTTGTCAACCAGTTCTTGAACTGTGCGCATGTTGTTGTTTTTGCTCTCTGATCAGAGTGATTGTTGAGTGTTTTACAGCCGTATTTTCGATAGAAAACCTTGTGTACGGTGAAGCTTATGGTACTGGCTTTGTGTGGGTACGAATATCGGTGAGACTTTCTGGCTTTTCACCATCAGCTAGGTAAATTGTTTTCTCCCATTTCTACTATATTCCTCGTTAGTAGCGATTTGGAGTAGCGCCCATTGGGAGCCGGACCCCCGCTCCTTTCTAATCAAGGTCAGCCTTGTTTTCGTCGGATAATAATTCTCCCGACGAACTCGTCGGACTGTGAACTTCTGGCCCGTTGCTCGATTGCTGCCTACCTACTCGAGCGCGCACCGAGATGGATTGCGGAAAATGTACAAGGGAGTTGTTTTCGCCTAAAAGAACGGCAAAGTGTACGAGTTGCGAGGCGTCTTACCATCCAGGTTGCACTCGCATTAAATCAATGGATAATTACAAGCGGATGAGAAAGGAAGTACGCGAGAAATGGAAGTGTGATAAGTGCGTTGGCACTAAAGCGAAAGAGAATGATGATAAGGACGATGTAGGTGCCGATAAGGAAACTCAGAATAAAATGGATTTAAATCAGAAAATGGATATGCTTCTTAGCAAGTTTGACTCATTCCAGGAAAAGCAAGATTCCTTTGAGGCTTCGATGGATTTTTTCAATAGCTGCTTTGAAGACATGAAGGAGAGGTTTGAGGATTTCAAGACAGAGTTGGACGAAATTAAAGAAAACCAGTCGATACTACAAAACGAGAATGTCTCGTTGAAGGAAGAGGTGGAAAACCTTAAGCTCAAGGTCAATGACCTCGACCAACTATCTTTGTCTACATCGGTGGAAATAAAAGGAATCCCCGAGACGCATAATGAAAATGTGCTAGAAATCGTGAAAACGCTTGCAGGTAAGCTTGAGATTGTCTTTGATGAACATGATGTGCTTTCATTATATCGTATTAAATTGCCGGGACGCTCCTCTAAGTCTTCAGGGTCCGGCCCGATCATTCTAAGGTTGATTACCTTAGACAAGAAAAAAATGTGGATCAAGCAAATCAGGTCCTTCAAGCGAACTACGGCACAGGATCTCCATCCCGGTTTTCCGGAGTCGCCTATTTATATCAATGAACGTCTTACGGCGGTGAACGGTCGACTTTTTTGGATGGCTAGAAGTTTCGCTAAAGAGTATAACTTCAGGTTCGCATGGTCAATGGACGGTAAAATTTTCGTCAAAAAGGATGACTCACCGGAATCAAGGCTAATTCGTGTCTTCGGAGAGGATCAACTTAAGAAGATGGACACACAAAGGCGCTTGAATTTCGTATCTGGTAAAGCGGGTAAGGAAAAGGGATCAGGACCATCATCTACTTAGGGGTTGATGCCCCATCGCAACGGAGAATTTTTGTCTAAAGTTCACAAATCTATTAATTAATGGAAGATCTAGGTGAGTCTTTGCCATTTCTTAATTGTCAATCATATGAGAAGTTGAATTATTTTTTGAGCGCAGTTGATAACGAACATAATTTGTTAATTCTTCACTATAATATTCGGAGTTATAGCAAAAATTCGGATGAATTTTTTGCATGGCTAGAGTCGAACAAGTGTCAGCCCGACATTATTGTATTGACTGAGGTGTGGCTGGGTGTCTGTGGAAAAGTGGCAATGTTACCCAACTATAATGTATTTTTTTCTCGTGATAGTAGAAATAGAAATGATGGTGTGATGGTTTTTGTAAAATCGGATTTGCACTGTGTTGTTCGGGATGTTAGTATGACTTGTGCATCGGTAGTTAGCCTATCTATACATGTAGGGCAAGAAAAGTATACTTTATTTGCTTTTTACCGTTCTCCAAAATTACACCCGGTAACCGCTTTCCTCGATGAGCTTGAGTTTTTATTTTCAGATAGTCTTGGTAACATAATTATGGTGGGGGACATGAATATTGATACTATGAATACAGAAAGTAACACAATTAGGTACCTGAATATTCTACATGGAAATGGTTTCTCAAATGTTATTACGGAGCCTACAAGGGTAACGCATGACTCTTCTACTTGTTTAGATCATATCAATATTAAAGCTAATTTCGAATTCATGTCACCGGCGGTAATAAAATCTTCTATTACCGATCACTATGTTACGGCGCTAGCATTCACCCCCCGTGGCAAACTGAATAAGGCTAGGAGTAGTGTGAAACAATCAATAATAAGATCAGTTATAGATCATGAACTACTTGAGGGACTCTTAATTAATGAAAGGTGGTTGCCGGTGTTTAATTCGGATAATCCTGACGACACGGTGGATTTATTTGTAAATATTTTAAAATCACACATGGAAAAATCTACAATAAATATTACGTTCCCTCGAGGAAAGGTTCCATTATCCCCGTGGATAACGAGGGGCATTATAACCTCAATAAGAAAACGCGACCAACTAAAATTAAAATTAAACAGCCAACCTTTCAACACCAAATTAAAAGCCTATTACCTAAAATATAGAAATAAACTAAAACTAATAATTAGAAACAGAAAAAAGCAATACTATTCAAATAAGATTGACATGGCAGGAAATGATATGAAGGAATACTGGGGGATTATCAAGGAATTGATGGGGGGTGGGGATAGAAAGAATCTTTCGAATCCCTATGTAAAACAGTTGGCTTCGACACACGATGTGCCTGAGGAGATCGCCGCCAAACTAGCTTCAGAGAACTTCAACCAATTTTTTGTCTCAGTTGGAGAAAATTTAGCCGCAAAATTTCAAGAAGTAACTAACCCTCTCGATGAGGGATCGGACCAGTTCCCCAGAGGAAACTCGGGGTTCCAAATTCCTGAAATGGAAGAATGTGATCTTTTGAAGCTCATTCGGGATATGCGGGGTAATTCTGCGCCGGGACTTGACATGATTTCCCCTAAAATTATTAAAAAATATGCTTCCTTGTTGGTAAAACCACTATTACACGTGTATAACTTAAGTATAACCCATGCGGTATGTCCTGATATGTTTAGGATGGCAAAGGTTATCCCTCTGCACAAAGGCGGGGATCCGGGAGAACTCGGTAATTTCCGTCCAATTTCTATGTTGAGTGTTTTAGCTAAGCTGTTGGAAAAATGGGTGAACCAGAACTTATATAATTATCTTGAAACTAATAACCTGCTATGTGCTTCTCAATATGGGTTTCGTAAAGGCAGGGGGGTGGAGGAGGCCATGTTCAATCTTGTTACGACCGTACATAGTAGCAGGGATAGGGGGATGAAGTCAATTTTGGTATTTTTGGACATTGCCAAGTGTTTTGATTCCCTGAACAGGGAAATATTGATTCGCAAGTTGGGGGATATAGGAGTGGGGCCGATGGGTTTAAAGTGGTTCCAGAGCTATTTTGAGAACAGAAGGCAAGTTGTTTTGGTTAATAATCATACAAGTAGTAGCCTGGAAAATAAATTTGGTGTGATTCAAGGAAGCTCGCTTGGGCCCACGCTTTTCTTGGTTTATATAAATAGTTTGTCGGCGGCGATTAAGTTAGGTACGCCCTATTTATTTGCCGATGACACTGCTCTTTTCATTGAAGGCACCTCATGGGACGATGTGTACACTAGGGCAAATAATTGTATGAGAGAAGCGTCTCAATGGTTTTGGGACAACCAAATTACGATTAATGTAACCAAAACTAAGTACCTACAGGTTGGATATCTCAATGAGGTTGATAAGGCTAGGATTAGGTGTTTATCTTTGCACTATGATTGTCGAGATCGGATTGACTGTGACTGCCCGTTAATTGATAATGTGAGGCATTATAAGTATCTTGGCGTGTTTTTTGATAACAGTCTAAGTTGGACTAATCATGTTGACTATTTGAGTAGAAAAGTAAGCAAGTTTATATATATATTTTACAATTTAAGATCTTATGTATCATGGGAAAAATTGAAGCTACTGTACTACTCATTGGTCCAATCTGTGTTGCAGTATGGTATAATGGTGTGGGGTTCTTGTGGTATAACGACTCTAAAAACATTGGAAGTGAAGCAAAAAGCTATTTTGAAAGTGTCTGTTAAAAAAAGTAAACGATTCTCAACTCTGCAATTGTACAACACAACAAAAGTTTTTTCGATTCGGCAACTATTTGTAAAAAATATGTTGTTATACTTCCACAGGAACCCACATGTAATGCCTGACCCTTCACCAAGGACTCTTTACGCCACTAGGTTTTATAGGTTGGGAAATGTGGCTAACCCCCGAGTTGGTTCCATGTTGGCGACTCACAGCCCTCTCTATCAGTTGCATATTATTTGCCAGAAAGTTCCAACGAAGATGAAAACTCCCAAAAAACATAGTAGATCAGTTTATAAAAAATTTATTTTATCGTGGATTGTCGAGGTTGGTTTCGAGAACATAGAAAAGATAATTGTAAGTCTCTATACTAACTAGTGCCTATCTAATATCTTTTGAATAATCGCTATGACATACCTAAATTTATTGTAGAAGAAAATACTTATTTATACTTAACTATTTTTGTAAAATCGAACTGGATTTAACAACTCTTGAGTGACGACACGGGCGTTGCGCCTACTGTCACTCAACATTATTGGGAAACTGAATTTATTTTTTTTATGTTGTGCATTTATTTTCAATAAAATTTCATTCTATTCTATTCTATACGTAGTTTCCACTATCAATCGGGATCGTAGTGGTTCGATATTTATCAAGTATGTAGGTCTAATTTAATTTGCGGAGAGTCCAATTCAATTTTCGAAAGGTTTAAGTCAAAGTGGCCTATAGATGATCCGATGATATGTAGCTTATCTCAGTACATAACTCTAAGTACCTTGCACTACCCTCAAAGGGGACCATCTGCACGCCGACCCGCCCAATCTCTGAAGATTTCGCCGAATTCGAGGAGAAAATATTGAAAATATGTCTGTTACTTTTGGTAACAGTGGCTACTATCAGTCTGGGGGCGATGATTTCCGTAGGGGACCATCAACATCTCACTCCGTACAATCTCTGAAAACATCATCGAAATCGAATGAAACATGTACAAATTATGGCTGTTATGTTAATTATGTTAATAAATGGAATTAATTATGGTTTAATTATGGGTTAATTATGTTAGACATGTTAATTATGGAAATTCACTTTTGCGCATGCGTAGTCGCTTCTATTTGTTCGGAGGTGATGATTTTCATTGGCGACCGTCTACACGCCAGGCCACACAATCCCTGAAAATTTCATCGAAATCGGTCAATAATTTCGTATAGCTATGCCCGTTACAAGGATTTTATGACAGACACACAGACACGAACCCAAAATTGTTCAGAAAGGTCTGAAACGAGAAACGCGAGTGAAATATTTGATTTTGGATTTATTATTATTTTTTTAACCTTGAAAAGTGAAGACGAAACTCAATTTGAGACTTAGAAACTCTGGCACTGAGTAAAAAAACAAAATTATGGCAAACTTATGACTTGAAAAATTATGCAGACCATGAAAACAAACTTTGCTTTCCAATGCTTTAATTGAAGCAAAATTCTAATGAAAAACGCTTCAAATTATTACACAATGGGTTATTATTTTTCTATATAAGTAGATCACTCGTCTGCAAAGCCACCAACCATCCAACATGAAGAAAATCATAGATCGCATTTCGGTCAGCTTTAATTTGAACGGAGATTAGGCCTCTTCTGCGATTCACGTTCGTGTTTCTGATTTATCGTACGTCAAACCCTTAAATTCTCTTAGGGAGCGAACAGTTCGTCCTACAGGGCTCCGCGTGGTCTCAAAAAATTTTAAAAATTCTATAAAATCTTAAATTGAAGGAAAAACAATACCTTTACATCGAATTTTTTTGAGTTACGGCGTTTTCAAAATTTCAAAATTCATTTTTCAACCCTTAGAAGTGACCTACATCAACCAAAATCTTCGGGGTACAACTAGACGCCAATTGGAGCCTACATACCAAATTTCATCAAAATCGGTCAGTGCTAAGTGGGGAAAAAGGCGCGTACGGCGGACGGACGGCCAAATTTTTATTCGATTTTTGGATTCTACGTAGGTACCTTGAAACGTAAACCATCAAATTTTGAGGGGGTGTTAAACAATTTTTTTTCTTGGTCAATTCCAAAGGTTCACTATTGAAAATGATAAACCAAAACGCTTGCATACGAGTCTGCAACACTTTGAGATATCGTGACGATTTTTTGTCAAAACTTCTGTTAGGTAGACTCGGAAGCAACAACTCATATTATTTTATGCGGTGTGATGCAGTTGAGTTCTCCCAACTTCTAACTCACAACCCAAAACGAGATCCCATCAGAACTCGATAGACTGAGCGGGGGACGCGAGTCTCAAAGGGAAAAAATAATCCCCATCTTGAGTTCAATACGGTTCACTGTAGCTCCTTACATTGAAAAGACATTATAAAGAGAGGAAAAATGCCATTCCTTCTCCATCGAACGTAATCTGCCACTTCTGCGATCTCTAAGCTTGAAGCATCCCAGCTCGGAAGCTGATAGGACCGAGCTAAGATCAATTGTGGAAGAGAAATTGAAAAGACGCCGCGCCGCGTTTTATTCCGACGTCAACGTCGGTGGTGGGGGATGAAAGACAAAAATACGAGGGGATCGTTTTTTCTGTGGATGAAATCCTGTTTTGTTGGAGCTCTCAAGCCGTCTGAGGTGAAGGGCTTTGGTTAGGGAAAACTGTCGAAAGAAGGAAGAAGCTCAGTGATTGGAAATGGGTATCTGACGGAAAGAGCGGATGCGTTGCGGCTCTTCGAGGTCTTTTCACGCGGTGGAATTTTTTTCGAGGCTAAAATTTCTTCGGCAATTTTGTTTCCGAGTCTACCAAGCTAGCTGATGCATTGTTTTCACTTTTCAAGGTTGAAAAAGAAGTTCTTCAAAATCAAAATTTCAGACCTTTCTGAACAATTTTGGTTCCGTGTCTGTCTGTCTGTGTCTCATAAAATCCATGTAACGGGAAATTTAGATGAAATTTTCACGGATTGTGCGGATGGGGTGTGGAAGATCCCCATGAAAAACGCGCCCCCCAAATTGACATTAGCCACTGCGCAAGCGCAAACGTGAATTTCTTCGTAATAGCCATAACTTCTAAATTTTCCTCCCGAATTCGCCAATCAGAACAATTACAACAAAATTTCATCAAATTCGGATGAAAAATGTAGGTGTTATGGCTGTTACAAGGATGTTGCGTTTGCGCATGCGAAGAGGCTAATTTGGGGGCCGTGATTTCATAGGGGATCGTCTCCACCCCAATCCGCGTAATCCCTGGACATTTCTTCAAAATCAGACAATAACTTCGGCTAGTTGTACCCGTTACAAGGATTTAAACAACAAACATCAACAAACAAAATTGTTCAGGAAGGTCTGAAATTTAAAACGCGAATAGAAATTATTATTTTGGAGATGAACATTTTTTTTTTCAACCTTGAAAAGTGTTTATATAGCTTCCTTGGTAGACTCGGAAGCAAACAATATTTTCCCTAATAGAAATTTGCACTTGCGTTTCACGTTTTAGACCTTCCAGAACAATTTTGGTTCCGTGTCTGTCTGTCTGTCAGAAATCCTTGTAACGGGCATAACTTCTACATTTCTAATCCGATTTTGATGAAATTTTCAGGGATTATATAGATGGTCCCCTATGAAATCATCACCCCCGGCCTGATAGTAGCCGTTTTGTATGTGCAAACGTGTATTTCCTAGTAACAGCCATAACTTCTACATTTATTGACAGATTTCGATTTTTTCGAACTTTTTCACTCTACTGAAGGTAGAACGAGCTTTTGAAGATGTCTTGTCTCTCGAGTGAACCAACTTGTTTCGAAAAATTAATAAATAATTGAAAAAACCTTTCAAAATCAAAAAACGGACCGACCTCAAAACTGATGATGGGAAACCACTAAAAAGAAGAAAATGATAATCTCAACATATTCAGATAGGTTGTTTGGTACGCATTGAAGTCGCCGCTGTGTCCATGACACAAAAATAGACGCAAGTATAATTATTCTACTTCCATACTCACATGATCTGGTCTGTGTTACATACGTCGATAGTGCTATACAAAAAACGTTTGCCAAAGTGGGTGTGGCACATAGCTTCCTCGTATCCAAAACCCGATTGCGTATGTAGATGATCCGATGCATAGCAATTAATCTCAAATCATCAATCTTCAAGTACCTTCCACTACCCTCATAGGGGACCATCTACACGTCAACCCGAAGAGATTTTCAATCGTTGAATGTTGTTAGAAATGTAGAAGTTATGGCTGTGGCAAGGATTTCACGTTAGCGCATGCGCAGTGGCTACTATCAGTCCAGGGGTGATGATTTTCTTAGGGACCATCTACACAGCAATTCACACAGTTCCTGAAAATTTCATCGAAATCGGATGAGATATGTGGTGATTTGTAATGTGTTAGACAGGGAGAGAGAGAGAGAGAGAGAGAGTCTTTATTCAAGAAGAAGAAAATAATATACAATAAAAACGTCTGCCAAGTGGGTGTGGCACATAGCTTCATCGTATTCATAACCCGAATATATAGATGATCCAATGCATAGTAGTTAATCTCAAAACACCAATCTTTAAGTACCTTCCACTACCCCCATAGGGGACCATCTACACGCTAATCTGGTCAATCCTAGAAAATTTCATCAAAATCGGATGAAAAATGTAAATGTTATGGCTGTTACAAGGATTTTACGTATGCGCATGCGCAAAGGCTTCTGTAAATTTTAAGGCCTTGATTTTCATTGGGGACCATCTACAACCTAATCCACGTAATCCCTAAAAATGTCATTGAAATCAGGTAGAAAATGTGGAAGTTATGGCCGTTACGAGGAATTCAGGTTTGCGCATGCGCAGTCGCTTCTATCAGTCCGGGGATGATGATTTTCATAGGGGACCGTCTACACACCAACCCGCACAATCCCTGAAAATTTCATAGAAATCGGACAATAACTTCGTATAGTTATGCGCGTTACAAGGAATTCATGACAGACACACAGACACACAGACACGGAACCAAAATTGTTCAGAAAGGTCTAAAACGCAAAACGCGAGTGGAAATTTTGATTTTGGAGAATTTTTTTTTCGTCCTTGAAAAGTGAAAACAAAGCTTCCGCTACTTTGGTAGACTCGGAAGCAAAATGAAAATACAAAGCAAATTAATGAATATTATTGTTCGGCATTAGGCTAAGAGCCCGTGTCGCCGACACATGAGTTGCGCTTTTGTTTTAATTATCAGGCTTCTTCTATTTAAATAGTTATATTTTTTTATAGTACACCTACCTATAAAGGTAGATTAAAAAAATATATACAATTAAAACACTTCAAAATTTTTCGTTTTCTATAAAATTTATAGAAAACGAAAAATTGTGAAGTGTTTTAATTATGAGTATTTAACACTCTTTTTTTAAATTAAGTAGGAGGTCTTATTGAGTTGATTCACAAACCCCTTCAACTGCGACCTAATGAGGTCTATTGTGGAGTGTCTCCAGGCTATGTTAGCCTACAAGAAAGGGTTTACTGAAAACCCCTTCTCCCCACTTTTTAGCAAATAGGAGAAGGTCGGTGTAGGTCACCTTAGAGATGGTGTCAGGGGCTAGGACATCACTTCCGAGTGTTGTGAATCTAGCTCGACCCAATGCTTCACAGTAGCATATTATATGTTCGGCATCCTCCATTTTCATATCGCAGAAGCGGCAGATGTCTGTTGTTAGTTTGCCTATCTTCTTTAGGAGATATCGAAGTGGGCAGTGGCCTGTTAACAGACCCACAAGTATTCTGACATCCTTTTTAGGCATAGCGATGAGTTCATCAGCCCGTCTCTTTGAAAAAGTCACAAATAGTTGTGCCTGTCTTTGACCTGGGAGGTTTTGCCAGTATCTTACTCGCTCATTCCTTTCCCAGTTGTTAGCCACGTTCTGTAAACAGCTTTTGGTGGTTCCCAGGATCGGTTTCGGCCCTATTGGCAGGGACTCTGATCCTCTTTTGGCGAAACGATCCGCAGTTTCATTACCCTCATGACCTTTATGTCCGGGAATCCAGAGAAGGGTGACCCGATTTTTCTGGGCCACTGTTTTGAGGGTATTCAGGCATTCCCAGACCAGCTTCGAACTTATAGTGTATGAAGCAATGGCCTTCAAGGCAGCCTGACTGTCTGACAGGATATATACTTTGGCTTTGTTGAGATGCTTGTTCAGCATTTCTTCAGTACACAGTTGGATTGCATGGACCTCTGCCTGAAAGATTGTGGCATTCGTCCCAAGGGACTTTACAAGGCTCGACGAAGGTCCTTTAATGCTTATGCCAGATCTTCCACACATGACTGATCCATCTGTATACCATACAAGAGAGCCCGGTGTAAGGTTGGGCATCCCCTTTTTCCAGTAGTCTCTATCGTTGATGACCACCTTAAATTTAATACTCATTACAATGGAGTCACAGTTTTCTGTACCATTTTGAATGAGCCACGTGTAAATTAATTTCTCACACACACTTTCTCGAGCTGGTTGTTGGATCCTTCATTCTTGAATCTATTTGATTGTATAGTAGGTAAATTGAAGGCTTCCAGTGGTGAGAAATAAATTTGGTCTTGGATATTTGTAACATTTTTTCCAAAACATAGCGTTTTGGATATCGATGGTCTCTAGAGTAAATTATAATGTTATGTGTTATGGGTGTTTACGAAAGTGGAGCAATACATGTTTCATAAATTCTGAATGACTGTCATATTTTTGACTCATTGTGTATTAATCTGGACGGATAGCGTTGGGATTTTCCCAGCACTATTTTCAATTGCTGTGGCAAGGATTTCACGTTTGCGCATGCGCAGTGGCTACTATCAGTCCAGGGGTGATGATTTTCGTAGGGGACTATCTACACACCAACTCGCATAATTCCTGAAAATTTCATCGAATTCGGATGAGAAATGTAGAAGTTATGGCTGTGGCAAGGATTTCATGACAGAAATAGACACGCAGATAGACAGTCACGGAACCAAAATTGTTCTTGAAGGTCTGATACGTAAAACGCGAGTGGAAATTTTGATTTTGGGGAACTTTTTTTCAACCTTTAAGTAGTAGTGAAAACAAAGCTTCCCCTAGCTTGGTAGACTCGGAAGCATTAGGAATAAGAGGTAATAATATATTATGCGTATCAAAACTCAATCTTGCAAGGACTCAATCTTGCTGCCGTGCGATGGAGATGAGTGTGACAATTATGTAGTGATCCCAACGGTTGACGTTGTAACTCCCTAAATACAAATGTCATTAATGGTTACCATAGCAACGTACAAATGAAGTGGAGAATTTAATAAAAGTATTCATTCCGGTTTTACCTTCGAATCCGAGTTTTATTCTGAAATATTATTTGTAAGTTTGCTGCTAATTGTGTTAAGTATTCCTATATTATGGCGCAGTCGGATGTTCATTTACGTTTCCCAGAGATTACGGTCACTCAGTTACGTTTCAAAAAATCGGGAAGTAAGTGCTTTATCCATAGTTTTCGCATCGGAAATAACGACTGGGTTGATGTTCACCCTACCCGTAGAGACATTCATTCTCATGGTCCTCTCCTCAAATTGGATGAAGTTGCTGGCATCCTGGGTCTGGATTTCACGCAGAAAACTATTGATGTGGAATTACCTGACCACACGCTTTCCTACTTGTTGGAAAGCTATAACAAAACCTATTGAATCTTTTGTTGCTGGCGCTCCTGTTCAGACTGAAAGCCAACAGTCTCAAGACTTCATGTCGATGATGGGAAACTTTCTTCATGCCCAACAGGAAAGCAACATGATGATGATAGAACGCTTGGTGCACGGAATGTCCTTATCATTCAAGGATTCTCTTCAAGAGACAAATATGCGACCTCAAAAAATGACGGTACCGAAATTTGATGGTAGAAACGAAGACCCCGGGATATGGATTACACTTTATGAAAAAGCATGCACTATCAACAAGTGGATCTCAGATGACCTGAAAATAGCCAACTTGGTTTCCTGTTTCACTCCAAGCAGTTTAGCGGAAAAGTGGTATTATTCCCCTTAAGCTGAAGAAAGTGATATGAGCTGGTGCGGCTGGAAAACCCATTTTAAATCGGCATTTGGACAAAATATGTTGCAGCTAGCAATAGTAGCAAATAGATGGCAATACAGGGGTGGCTCTTTAATGGAATACTACTACGAAAAGAAGAGACTGGTGAACTTGGCATATGGGAAGTTGCCGGACAGAACCTTCAACATAATGATAATACTGGGACTCCCTGGACCTATGCAAGACCAACTGATGATGCTTAACTTTTCGGAAAAGGAGGAGCTACGCTTGGCAATGGAGAAACTCAAACCGCTGGCTTACAACACTTCACCAGCTAACAGCACGCTCGCAGGCAGCCGTCTCTCTACCAATGGTAAGCCAACCTTCAAGACTGATTACAAAGTAAATGGCTTGAAGAAAAACAAACCAATTAATAATATTTCTGAACTGGATAATGAAAATGGTTCTACTGATTATTTTTCTGAATGTTCTGAAATGAAGGAAAATGATGTGTTTTCATCTTATAGCGAGTTTCCTTCACGTCTTTTAACAAAAGAGTGTACCATTAATGGTGTTCAAGTCACAGCTTTGTTGGACACTGGAGCCTCAGTTGATTTGATTAATCGGATATAGCCGAGAACAATGGATGGCCTGTACGTAGAAAAGGAGGGGTCCTACGAAGTTTTGATGGATCACGACAAATGGTATCACAGTCAGTTATAATCATGATGGTCCTCAGTAAGATTAGTGTTGAGCTTGAAGCTTATCTTGTCCCAGCATTACCTTATGACATGATTATAGGACTGCCCTCTCTCAGTAGGCTAGGATATACATTAGTTCAAGAACCAATGACTCTGTCAAATGTATGTGAAACCAAATCATCGGACTCTTTTTCAAAAGCTGCCAACGACCATACCGTCTTGCATCCCGTTATCCCAGATATCGATTTTGAATTGAAACCAAATTCTCCAGTTGTGAAGAAGAGGCCATATCGTTTATCTAGAGACAGATACCAATGGGCATTGGGCAAAGTAAATGATTTGTTGGAGAGAGGCATTGTCCGTCACTCACAATCAGAGTACGCCTCTCCCTGTGTCATTGTGCCCAAAGCTGACGGCAATCTGAGGCTCTGCCAAGATTATCGTGGTATAAACGAATTTACGGAATTGGATCCTTTCCCGTTTCCGTGTATAGACGATATCATCTCCAACATGGGAGGTTGCAATTTTTTCTCAAAAATTGACCTGAAGGACGGTTTTCACCAGCTTAGATTATCTGAAGACACTAAGAAATTTACAGCCTTCGTCCTTCCATTCGGCCAGTATGAATTCAACTTCCTTCCTTTTGGTTGGAAGAATTCTCCGTCAAAATTTCAGAGGGTAATGACGCTCGTACTTGACGACTTATTGGAAGATCCGTACATTTGGGTTTACATTGATGATATTTTGGTAGGAGGAAGATCATTGGAAGAAAATCGTAGCAAGACAGAGAAAGTATTGAACCGTTTGAAGAGAGCAAATTTGATAGTTAATGAAAGCAAGAGCATTTTCGGTAAGCCTCGAGTTAGTTTTTTGGGTAGAATGATAGATGGAATGTCTAAAACAACTAATCAGGAATCTGTGGAAAAGGTGAAAAAAATGAAAAGACCCACTGACCTCCACTCTCTCAGAGTTTTTACTGGTTTAACAGGACATTTTCGATCATTCATAAAAAATTACGCCCAAATTGTGAGACCTCTAGACCAACTTAAATCAAAAGATCAAGACTTCATTTGGACAGACGAGACAGAACATGCATTCCAAACCCTGAAATCAGCTATATCATCCAACCCTGTTCTAAGACTTGCTGATTGGAATTTACCTTTCGAATTATGCACCGATGCTTCAAATTATGGATGTGGGAGTATTTTATACCAAAGAGATGTGTCACAACCAGTTGGTAAACAGTTAAGAGTGATTGGTTATTACTCCCACACATTTTCTAAAGCAGAACAAAATTATTCAGTAACGGACAAAGAAGGCTTATCTGTGGTAAAATCTATCAACTATTTCCGGACATACTTGGAATCTCGACATTTTGTGGTGCACACAGATCATCAGGCTCTGAGCTTTATTCTCAATATAAAAGAACCAAAAGGCCGCCTAGGACGTTGGCAGGTCTTCCTTATGGGGTTTGATGTCACCATAAACCATCGAAGTGGTAAGGAGCTGGAAGACGCTGATGCCATCTCAAGATTATGTATAGATAATGATGTCCAACCAATCAATAGCGCTACTCAAGTGAAGGGGAAAATCAACGTCAACCCCGAATCAGTACCTGAAATCCTTCGAGCATACCATGACGACCCAGCATCAGGGGGACACGATGGATTCCTACGAACCTATCTGAAAATTAGGACAAGATTCTTTTGGCCAAAAATGAAACAAACAATCCAGGATTACATAAAAAGTTGCCACGTCTGTCAAATTTCTAAATTCAAATTTCGGCCCAAACCAGACACGATGGTGATTCCACAAACTGCTCAGCATGCTTTTGAACACCTACACATGGACTTTGGAGAACTGACGAAGAAAAAAGAAGGACAAAAGTCGACGAGATCTTTCCTTGTACTAGTTGATGAGAACTCCCGATACACAAGTGGTAAAGCTATGAGAGAGAGCGCAAGAGCAGTGACACAATACCTTGAGAAGCTTCCATACCTGAATAAGATTAAAAGAATCACCTCTGATAATGGTGCCCAGTTTATATCCACAGAAGTGAAAGATTTTGCAGAAAAACGAGGGATCAAACTAATTAATTGTTCACCTTATCACCCTGCTGGCAATGGACTGGCCGAACGCAAGATAAGGGATATTAAATTGTTATTTCACTGTATCCTTCATTCAGGGGAGGATGGAAAGCAGCTTTAGAGGCTGCCATAACCATCAAAATCGTTCTCACAGCAAAAGTATTGGATGTACTCCCTATTTCAAGGCATTCGGCAAAACTCAACTGTATCACAGCTGATCAGAAGTACGGGATCACCGCAGCTATGATTCATGAGTCACCACTTAGCCCAGAGGATCGTCAGAAATATTATGAAAATATGAAAAAGGGTTTCGATCAACAGCACTCAAAAAGAATGCCCAAGCTGAAAGTGGGAGACTCTGTTCTGGTTCAGACCAACTTCCATGGAAAGCAACCAAACGTCAGAGGGCCTTTCTTGCTGAAGCAAATAACCTACTTTGAAGGCTTTCCCAAAACTGTTCACTATGAAGACGATGGAAATATCAAGGTAGCCGCCATAAAAAACGTTCTGCCATACTTCGATCGGGCAACTGTCAACTCTCAAAGTGGGGGGAAGTGTAGTGATCCCAACGGTTGACGTTGTAACTCCCTAAATACAAATGTCATTATGGTTACCATAGCAACGTACAAATGAAGTGGAGAATTTAATAAAAAGTATTCATTCCGGTTTTACCTTCGAATCCGAGTTTATTCTGAAATATTATTTGTAAGTTTGCTGCTAATTGTGTTAAGTATTCCTATAAATTATAAGTGTGGGTCGCCCTAGGAATAATTCCTAATTTAACAAATCCTAATTTAACATTTAACAATTATTGTTAAATGTTTGAGTTCTGACTATTGAGATCATGATGTGGGTTTGTAGTATAGATATGTATATTGGCGAAGAAAAGAATATTCGAAGATCAAGTATTTTTGTATTGATATGTACCTACCAATTTTTATACCTACCTATTTTTGTAACTACCAACCATTACAACCGAATACGTTATAATTATTATTTTCTCCTTTTTAGTGGTTTTTCCATCGTCAGTTTTGAGGTCGGTCTGTTTTTGTTGTCAGGCATTTGCATAATTTCGTCCTGATTCCAGAGATTCTTTAATAATTTAATTAATGGATAGTTTATTACAATTGATAGTATTTGAAAATAGAGGAATATTATTACCAACTTGTGACGTCAGAACATCACTTCCCTTCTCTCTCGTTGGAACAGGGTTTTGGTTGTGTTCGGAGACCCTCAACTCTCGGTTCTCCCCTTCGCCTCCGTTCCGTATTTTATGTTATACCGGGAGATTATCGGTAACTATACAAGTTGAGCCAACAACGGAGATATATGGATTGCTTCTTGGAGGGCAAGTTGGTCCGGAGGATTACTGAGG
>CM019177.2:71498844-71541336 GCA_009739505.2 Apolygus lucorum
TCATGATGAATGATAATGTATAGACTGGTAGCTTGGAGTACTACAAGTACCTATACTATCGCCAAGATAGCTCGAAGGACCACCTCCAGAAGGGAGGAAAGATAAGATGTGGTAGAGCAGTGGTAGGTAGCTAATTGATGAATGATAGATTTGATGATGAAGATAATGATGCTAAGATAGATAAGATGATGATATTGGATTGATAGATGAGATTGAGAGACTATGATAGATGATGATATAAGTACCTACTCACAATGATGAAAAATAAGGTGTCAGGTAGTTTTGATTGAAAACAACTAAATTGATGAAGCATCAACAATACTCAGTTTATTGAAAGAAGGTCAATGGCTCAGAGTGTTCAATAATTTGGTAGATACCTATCCCAACTTGTGAAAAACCTAAAGTGGCCACTTAAGACTAGAAGAAATTTGTTAGATATTTGAATATTGGACTATGCTAGTCTTAACTGACAAAGGTAGATGTCCTTTTCCTTGAGGTGCAGTGGTATCCAGGAGAGGGTGATCCTGAGTCCAGTGGTGCAGTGGTATCCAGGAGAGGGTTATCCTGAGTCCAGTCCTTCAGGAGTCAGCCACCAAAGTGAGGAGCAGCAGCCAAGCTTTACCAGCACTCCAAAGCAAGGCAGGATGATGATCCCAGGTATTGAGGGAATGTCCAGTTGTCCAGTCCTCCAAGTCCAACCTCAAAGTCCCAGGTGCAAGTTGGAGAATTGGGGAAAAACTGAAGCTATGGTTCTGAACAGAGCTTCAGAAGATGCAGGAGAGCTCACTCAACAAAAATCCACTAGGAAACTTTCACTGATGGCTAATATATCACTGGATATTTTAAGATAATAAGTTAGAAAGAAAAGGGCTGGTTTTTTACATGCTAGCACATGGGCTCACAGAAGGGAAGTGATTCAAAATGGCTTCCAGGAATTGTTGCTGGATTTCCAGTAAATTAAGTGGCAACAGGTGATATTAAAAAAGTCCCTAATAACCACCACTGTTGCACAGAAAAATACATAAATATATGTAACAATTTAATAAATATTAATAAATAAATTATGGGGATTAATTTCCCAGAAATAACAATAAATAAATAGGGATAGCATCCATACGTCAAAGCGTATCCATACTTCCTCCATGGAGAAACTATCTGTTCATGGATGTATTGCACTAACAAGCAACAACAATTCTACTAGACTTGGTGAGGTTTATTGGTAGGTTGCGATTTTGAGGTTATAAACAAAACCGCATGGTCACCAAATGGAAAATTACATATTTTATTCGAAATGTGCCAGTTTTGTGTGTTGGTTTAGTGAATATGTGCAGAGAAAATGGTCGAAAATAAGGTAAGCGCAAACATACCCCCCCCCCCCCTATTTTCGACTGTATCAATGCTGAAAAAACGTGAATTGAAATGAAAAATAGATTATGGTACAAGATTCAATACTAAGCATCCGATTCATCAGTCACAGGTAATGGTATCAACTTCACTGCTGGGCGTTTGAAAGACCCACGAGATGTGCAAATGGTCACAACCCTGACTGTTCCGTCAGCACCTGGATGCACAGCGGTACACGTCCCATTGGCCAGCTTGAAGGAGAAGCACGGCTATCCCAGACAAGGACCACATCACCGACGTTGAAGTTACGATGCTTGTTGTACCACTTCTGGCGTACCTGCAATGAGCTAAGATATTCCGAACGCCAACGATCCCAGAAGTGTTTGAACTCGTTCACGAAGAATCTGCCAACGGTTCAGGCGATTGTAGGGCACCTCAGTAAAGTCCGGTTCTGGGAGTGCATTTAAGGGTTGTCCCACCAAAAAGTGTCCAGGAGTTAAGGCTTCGACGTCCTCCGGAACTATCTGATAAGGGAAGGAGTGGTCGGGAGTTCAATAATCCCTCAACCTTGATGAACATCGTAGACAACTCATCCTGAAGATATGAATGGTTCCCGAAGATCTTGTATAGTAGCGTTTTTGCAGATTTAACAGCTGATTCCCAGCTGCCACCAAAGTGTGGACCAGATGGAGGATTGAAGTTCCACTTCACAGAAAGATGAGCAGTATGATGAGTGATGGCTGACTGGGTATCTTCCCTATTATACCATTCAAAAAGGTTTTTGAGGTAGCTGGCAGCACCAATGAAATTGGTTCCGCAATCGGAGTAGATTTGTGATGGCAGGCTTCTGCGGGCGACAAACCTGTCAAAGGCATCCAGGAAATGCCTCGACAGATAATCCTGTTGCCAGCTCCAAATGCACAGCCCTGGTCGATAGGCAGATAAAGACACACAGGTAAGACTTCACAGAAGGAGCATTTCGACAAACTGATGTCCGACAGAGAAACGGCCCAGCAAAATCTATGCCGGTGTTAGCAAAGGGCCTGGCAGAACTAAATCTGGCACTCGGCAGATCACCCATAAAAGGCATTGTTGCAGATTTAGAGAATCGCACACACGTTACGCATCTCAATTTTTGCTGCTTGATAAGAGCTCTTGCACGAGGTAACCAGAATTGCTGTCTGAGAGAAGCAAGTATGGCTGATGGACCTGCATGATGATTGGTATTGTGGAAATACCTAACGATGAGTGTGGTAACATGAGATCTGACTGGCAAGAGAACAGGATATTTATGATCAACTGGTACGGGAGCTTTGGACAAACGTCCACCAACTCTAAGCACTCCAGTATGATCAATGAACACAGCAAGGCGACGTAATTCCAGAGGCAGCTCATTGAAGTCGAGACTCGTGAAAGGTTCTGGATAGTAATGCCGCTGTACAAGTTTGAAACAGTGGATCTTTGCATTATTGAACTCCTCCGAGGTTACAGCTTGCCCTTTACGGCGTTTACAACGCTTTCTCTTTGGTATTTTGCAATTATGGATAAATCGCATGATGTATGCCAGGACTCGAATCATTCGAGGAAAGGACGAAAATCGTTCGGTAAATCTGATAAAGTTGGTAGAGCTATCAAGGGTAGCTAAAGATACTTGAGGAAGCTTCCTCAACTCTGGAAGATCCTCAACATGGATGTCATTCGATAGTGGCCACTCATCAATGGGTCGAGTGCACCACTGAGGTCCTGTCCACCAAAGAGGATGCTCCTCAAGAGAAGATGGAAGGATTCCTCTGGAACCTACATCTGCAGGGTTGTCTGCTCCTCTGATGTGATGCCAACTGGAGATATCTGTATTCTGTAGCACTTGCTGTACTCGATTTGCTACAAAAGTTTGCAACAAATGAGGAGCTGTCCTCAACCATGCAAGTACCACAGTGGAATCCGTGAAGCAAAAGGTTTGTGAGATGGTAAGGTTTTCCACGAGAGAATGCAGTGAGCTGATGAGCTGTGACAACAGAACAGCTCCACACAACTCAAGCCTAGGTGTGGTTAAAGACTTGAGAGGGGCTAAGCGTGACTTGGCTTTGAGCAATGTTAAGGTAGCTGATGATTGATGAGTTGATCGAAGATATATTGCCGCACAATAGCCCTTCTCTGATGCGTCAGAGAAACAGATAAGCTGATAAGAAGACGACGTTTTTGGAAGAAGACGAGGTATATGAATTCTACCTAAGGTGGTAAGTTCATTGATAAAGGCTTGCCACATGGATTCAATGGTTTTAGGAACTGGATCATCCCACCCAATATCCATCTTCCAGGTTTCCTGCATAATGGTCTTGGCAAAGAAAATTACAGGAGTTAAATATCCAAGCGGGTCGAACAAACGTGCAATGTTCGACAAAATTATCCGTTTGGTGAATCCAAGTTGAGGCTGACTGACATTATATGATAGGGTATCCAACACTGGGTTCCATTCCATGCCCAACAACTTTGTAGAAATCTCCTCAGGTCCCAGCTGAACGGAATTGGAAGGGGAAGCAAGATCCTGGAATAATGGTGGATAGTTAGTATTCCATTTGCTCAACTGGAAACCCCCTTTTCCTAAAAGCGTGGTTAATTGATCCTTGAGGAGACTGAGATTTTCGTGACTGTCACAACCAGTGGCAATGTCATCCACATAAGTATGGTGAAGAATTGCAGAAGCTGCCCCAGGATACATGGCTCCCTCATCGAGGACTAGCTGCTTCAATACACGCTGCGCCAAAAAAGGAGATGGTCGTAAGCCGTATGTTACTGTTTCCAGCTGATAGAAGGTTACTGGTTCACGAGGATCACTCCGCCATGCAATTTGCTGGAAACGCTGATCAGCAGGTTCTATAAGAATTTGGCGAAACATTTTTACAATGTCGCAAGTTAGCACATAAGTAAATCTCCGAAAATTGAGTACAATATCGCCAATATCAGCCTGGAGCTTAGGCCCAGTCAATAAATGATCATTGAGTGATCCAGTTGCGGACTTGAAACTCGCATCAAAGACGACCCTGAGTTTCCCATTACCCTCTGCATCTAGTTTATACACGGGATGGTGTGGTATTACATATGCTGGCTCACATGTTGCGACAGACATGTGCCCAAGAGATTGATACTCTGACATGAAATCTAGGTAATCTTTCTTGAGGTTAGGGTCCTTTGAGAGCTTGTTTTCAAGAGAGTACAAGCGAGATAGAGCTTTACTTGTATATGGAACAATGCTGGGGTTTGGATTTTTGAAAGGTAAGGCCACGATATATCTACCGTCTTCAGTTCGACGATGTGTGGATACAAAATGATTTTCACACTGCTCATCCTCGGGAGAGAGTGTACGATTGACAGACGGCTCCTCAATCTCCCAAAACTTCTCAATAAGAGTCGAGGTAGCATCACAGGATAACAAAGATAGAGATCTGTTAGACTCACGGAAAGAGTTGTCCCGATATTTTCCAACAACAGCATACCCGAAGATAGTGTCGATGAGACGGGGTCCATCATGATGGATTACGATAGGAGCCCCTGTCACCACTTCAGAAAACAAATCAGCTCCAATCAAGAACGACACAGGGCCTGGTGTGATAAAGTTCGGGTCGCTAAGATTATAGGATAAATAATCTTTCCAGATAGATGACTGCAATGCCACCTGAGGTAGAGGAGGTGTTATTGATGGTACAACAATGGCATCCGTCTCAAGAGATAAAGTTGACGAGTTAGATAAAAAGGTAAGGCTGATCTTGCCTGATATTTGATGTAAGGAGGACTCATTGACTCCGGTGATACCACCATGGAAAGGTCGAGTAGACTTTCCCAAATCTCGAGCACACTGCTCGGTAACAAACGAGAACTGAGAACCAATGTCCAAGATACCTCGATAACGCTTGAGGTTACCCTGAGCATCCTTGATAGAAGCGACCACAGTACCCAACAAAACTCCATGTTTTTAGAAGAGGTGCTGGACCCTGTGAAGGCAGAAGATGATGGCGATACATTAGAGCTGCTAGCAGTCGGATGATTGGACTGGTTAACAGAACCTGATGATTCGTGACTAGATGATAGATGAAGACTAGAATTGTGAAGACCATCGCAATGACGACATCGATATTTGGATTGGCATTCTTTGGTTCTATGCCGAGGATGAAAACAGTTTTTGCAACCTGGATAAGTTTTCAACATATCCAGACGCTGATGTGGTGTAGCCTTGGTGAAGCGTTCGCAGGCTCGAATGATATGTGCCCCTTTACAAATAAAGCAGGACATGGGAGGCAATGATGAGGATTGACGATTAGAAGAGCTATTATTCTGACTAGTGGGAGAACCTGACTGGGTGAGTAAGACATGACTACTATTTTTACCCTTAGGCATGAAACTGTTGGGTGTCTTTGGCTTCGCTAAGTGTCTGTTGGACAGCTGCTGCTCAGTCTTAAGTGAAGCAGGACCAACAGTTATTCTCAGAACTTGACACCTATTCTGGATGAAGACACGAAGTGCAGTAAAGGTAGGATAAGTAGTACCAACATTTGATGTCTCAAAATCCTCTCGGGTGATAGGATCCAAACTCCTAAGTGCCAACTCACAGAGAAGATAGTCAGAAAAATCAGGTATGTTCAGGTTCTTTAGTGAGGTTATACTTTCACTAACACTAGAAAGGTATTGCTGCAGAGATTCAGCAGTAGGTTTCCCAGATATGGGCTTAAACGACAAAAACTTTTCCAGGTATGAACAGGCAAGTTTCCTTTCATCATCATATACCTTGGTAAGTGCTTCCCAGGCCTGATCAAAATTAGTATCTATGATGGGGATATGTTTTATGGTATCATGCGCCGCCCCTTCCAGATAAGACACAAGAAAGTGGAAACGCTCGGCATTGGACAAAGAACCTTCATCCTTAATCAAGGCACAAAACAATTGTTTGAATGCAGGCCATTCAGATAATTCACCAGTAAATGGTTTGATTTTAATCTTTGGTAAGAAGAGCTTCTGCTGCATTACGCTAGACTGCTGGGTTGAGGTTCGAGAAGTGCCGCTAATGGATAAAGCTGCCATACTCTGCTCAAGAGATAACTTATGTTTGCGTTGGAGGATCTCTTTGTACCCAAGTGCCTCATAGTACAAGGACTTAACAGTTGCTAGATAGAGTTTGTCAGCAGCAGAGGGAAATGAAGGATCTAACGAGTAACTTTCACTATACTCGATGGCTTCATCAAATAGTTCCATGAAGGCTTCAAAACGACTATTGAGGACTTCACACATACCCAAGAATATGGTTTGATCACCTTCGCTATTGATTGCAGATGCGCCTTTGTTCTTGATTGCTAGGATATCTTCGCCTAAGGCAGTATACTTCCTCTTGATCCTCGAGACTGTCCTGGATGCAGTATCGACATTACCAGAATTGCTAGTAGACATGTTGAATATGATGTTATCTGTGATGATGTTTTATGTGATGCAAACTATTGATCCAATGATTTGATTTGAATTGAAAGCTATTATCCAAACACACACAAAAAAAAAAAAACAAGTAAGAACTGGCACAAAAACAGTTGATAGAAAGTTGCTGTATAAGAAAGCAAGATATATAACGGTATATATAGACAATAACGATAACTGATCAGGTACAATGATAATACAGGTACTATTATGAATCACTCTATCCTAAGAGCACATTGAATGATATGGTGATATAGGTAAAGGTATGATACTGACACCTTTAAAAGCTGGTGCTAAAGGCACGGTAAAGATAAAGTCAATGATATGGCAGACTACCTAGCTGGTAGGGTGATCCGGCTCCGACAGGACCAACAAATGAATGATAATGTATAGACTGGTAGCTTGGAGTACTACAAGTACCTATACTATCGCCAAAGATAGCTCGAAGGACCACCTCCAGAAGGGAGGAAAGATAAGATGTGGTAGAGCAGTGGTAGGGTAGCTAAATTGATGAATGATAGATTTGATGATGAAGATAAATGATGCTAAGATAGATAAGATGATGATATTGGATTGATAGATGAGATTGAGAGACTATGATAGATGATGGTATAAGTACCTACTCACAATGATGAAAAATAAGGTGTCAGGTAGTTTTGATTGAAAACAACTAAATTGATGAAGCATCAACAATACTCAGTTTATTGAAAGAAGGTCAATGGCTCAGAGTGTTCAATAATTTGGTAGATACCTATCCCAACTTGTGAAAAACCCTAAAGTGGCCACTTAAGACTAGAAGAAATTTGTTAGATATTTGAATATTGGACTATGCTTCTTAACTTAAGTCTTAACTGACAAAGGTAGATGTCCTTTTCCTTGTGGTGCAGTGGTATCCAGGAGAGGGTGATCCTGAGTCCAGTGGTGCAGTGGTATCCAGGGGAGGGTTATCCTGAGTCCAGTCCTTCAGGAATCAGCCACCAAAGTGAGGAGCAGCAGCCAAGCTTTACCAGCACTCCAAAGCAAGGCAGGATGATGATCCCAGGTATTGAGGGAATGTCCAGTTGTCCAGTCCTCCAAGTCCAACCTCAAGTCCCAGGTGCAAGTGAGAATTGGGGAAAAACTGAAGCTATGGTTCTGAACAGAGCTTCAGAAGATGCAGGAGAGCTCACTCAACAAAATCCACTAGGAAACTTTCACTGATGGCTAATATATCACTGGATATTTTAAGATAATAAGTTAGAAAGAAAAGGCTGGTTTTTTACATGCTAGCACATGGGCTCACAGAAGGGAAGTGATCAAAAATGGCTTCCAGGAATTGTTGCTGGATTTCCAGTAAATTAAAGTGGCAACAGGTGATATTAAAAAAGTCCCTAATAACCACCACTGTTGCACAGAAAATACATAAATATATGTAACAATTTAATAAATATTAATAAATAAATTATGGGGATTAATTTCCCAGAAATAACAATAAATAAATAGGGATAGCATCCATACGTCAAAGCGTATCCATACTTCCTCCATGGAGAACTATCTATTCATTGATGTATTGCACTAACAAGCAACAACAATTCTACTAGACTTGGTGAGGTTATTGGTAGGTTGCGATTTTGAGGTTATAAACAAAACCGCATGGTCACCAAATGGAAAATTACATATTTATTCGAAATGTGCCAGTTTTGTGTGTTGGTTTAGTGAATATGTGCAGAGAAAATGGTCGAAAATAAGGTAAGCGCAAACACATGATGCAACTTAACCATCTACAGGGTGTCCCATATGTTATCCACCAAACTTTGGGAGTCGATTCTACAACTAATTTGCAACAAAAAATGTCTCCTAGCAATTTTTTCAACCCCCTTAAAATCCGACTTTTTTGACTTTTAAGATTTTTTTCGTGTTTTCGACCTTCAAAACGGTCATACCTAACTCCCTTAAATTGCACTAAAAAATTAAAAATAAGGATGCCGTTGGAAAGAGCTTAAATTTCTCAATAGATGAACCGTTGTCAAATTGAGAAAAACTGAACGCTAGAGTAGGTAGTTTTTTCACCTCAAACTTTAAAATTTGTCAATTTCTGTTTTTTCAAAAATTTTGATGATTTTTCCCCATGGAAACAAAGTATTTGCCAGAGAGGCTCAAAAGCTTAAAAACTTCTCCATTTCATTAGCTTTTCAACGGTCACCCAATTTTTAGTTTTGCTGTGGAATTAGAGGGAGAAAATGGTGATTCAATGCGAAAAAACGTGCATTTTTTCAACGAAATTGACGGCTGGACGGGAGGAATCCGGGGTCTGCACCGCCGCCCCTCCTCCCAAGCACCACGTCCCCACGTCAAACCGTCGATTGCGTTGAAAAATAAAAACCTTTTTAACAAAAAAATGGACCGACCTCAAATTGATGTCCGTAAACACCAAAAAGGGAAAAATAATAATCTTAGGGAATTCAGTTGGGAAGGTGGGTAGGTAGGTACTGATTGAAGTCGCCGCTGTACCCATCTGTAGACACAACCATACGCAAGTAGAGAGTAGACATGCGTCGATAGTGCAATACAAAACAGGAATGAGGGTGGGTATCATTGAGGTAATATATGTGTTCCAAAACTATTAGGTAGTAGGTCACTGCTGTCGTATGAAGGAGGATGAGACTGTGACGATGTGTGTGAATCCCCGAAAAAAATGTTTGGATTCCAACATACCATCTTTTGAATAGATGATATCTAATTATACCTAATCTATTGATCTAATCTATCTTTGATTAGATAATATCTATATAATCTAATATTGCAAGTATTGCATGATGCATGTATCATTGTCTAGATCATGATGTGGGTTTGTGATATGGGTTCATACTCAAATGATCGGTTAGCATTACAACATACGTCGAAAGTTCAATACAAAACCGGAGTATAGGTAGGTAAGTAAGTAAACAACCTTCTCATGTTGAATCAGCAGCTGTTATCACAGGGAATATTCTTACTAAGATTCATTCACACTTATTGTCACACTCTCATCCTCCTTCATACGACAGCAGTGACGTACCTACTACCTAATAGTTTTGGAACACATGCATTACCTCAATGATACCCACTCTCGTTCCTGTTTTGTATTGCACTATCGACGCATGTCTACTCTCTACTTGCATATGGTTGTGTCTACAGATGGGTACAGCGGCGACTTCAATCCGTACCTACCTACCCACCTTCCCAACTGAATTCCCTAAGATTATTATTTTTCCCTTTTTGGTGTTTACGGACATCAATTTTGAGGTCGGTCCATTTTTTTGTTAAAAAGGTTTTTATTTTATTATTTTTCCATTTTATAAAATTTTTTATTTTTCACTTTTTAGTGGTCCTCAATTTAAATCTGAAATTAATTTACCCGCAGTTTTTTCGATCAGTTTTCGTAATATAGATCTATTTCCGTACTGTGAATCATTTCAGTAAGGTGAACCAGAAGCCGTAGGGTGGGCCAAATTCTGTAATCCGGATCAGTTTCCATATGTATAGATGAGTTTCCGTTTTTGGATCGGTTTCAGGAGGTAGGTATTTGGTTTACTTTCCTACTTAGCAATCTACTCTCTTATCTCCTAACTGTTCGACTTCCCTCACATTTGGTAGGTAAGTACTTGGTAGTTCTGACAACACAATTCAACAACTTAACCATGACATGATTGACGAGGGAGCTTTGTGCTACACCCACTTGGTAGAAAACCCTGTCATCACCTAACAGTACTATATACCTCATATTTGGTACAGCACTATTCAGTTCAAATGATCTCCTATACCATTACCTACCCAAATACATTATGGATGACGAGGAAGCTATGTGCTACACCCATTTGGTAGAATACCCTCTCATCATCTAATAGTACTATTATAATACAAATATGAGGTATATAATATACCTCATATTTGGTACGGCACTATGCAGTTCTGACGATGTCCTCTACTATTACCTACCTAATCATGTTATCGGTGATGTGGAGGCTATGTGCTACACCCACTTGGTAGAATGCCTAATAACAGTGCTATTATATCACTGATATTTGGTATGAAAAATCCCATACTTGAGCATTCATAAACACGTTTGATATGGCTCATGCAGGTTCTGAGCGAATAACCCACCATAATTTCCCCCTTTCTCATCCCCGCAGCACCTTTTAGTTATCGGAACCCCCCTCATATAACATATAATTTTAAAGCTTACAATCAGACCTTTAATTTGACTATACACAAATAGTCCGTAATCGGCTCAGTCGGAAGTTACAGGGCAAGAAGAGTGAATGCGGACCAACATTCCCGAAAACGGGACCACGTTTTTCAACGTCTTTCACAAGTTTTCGATACTTCTAACAGAGCAAAATGAAATTCGTTTGAAATGGGACCACCACGGATACTGGTAGAACACATTTCAAAAAGAATCAGGCAGATTGGTACCAGAATAAAGAAATGCAAGGTGTTCAGACATACAAAAAAAAAAATCGTCGTCCCACGACAACCCGAAATGAGTACCTCCTCTTTCGCGCGCCTTCGGCGCGTTGAAGTCGGGTCAAAAAATACACGTTTTTTCGCATTAAAACACCATTTTCTCCCTCAAATTCCACAGTAAAACTAAAAATTGGGTGACCGTTGAAAAGCTAATGAAATGGAGAAGTTTTTAAGCTTTTGAGCCTCTCTGGCAAATACTTTGTTTCCATGGGGAAACTCGAACTCGAGTTCGCATGTTGGGTGTCGTGGATGATAGATATTGAAATGATTGAAAAGCATTGATCGATCTCCAAAATTGAAAAGCATTGAAAAGCATTGACACGATCTCCAAAATGACCAATTTCGAAAGGAACATTCGTCAAAAGGTATCAGAGTGCAGGACCAGAGGCATTCGAGTCCACTTTTTGTGGGTTAGAGCGCATATCGGGGTGCCAGGTAACGAAACCGTTGACGCCAGGGCAAAGGAAGCAACCCTTCCCCCATTAGGCGATCCGGTAAACATGTTTCCATATACAAATTTATACCCAGTCATCAAGAGAAGACCATCAAGTCCATCAAGAGATGGATGAGTGGCAGAATTTCCACATCTCATATCCCTCTGGTAGAAATTACGTGTACATGTTCCATAAAGTAAAGAAATATCGATGGTTTTCAAAAATTGGAGGTTCGAAACCCAAAAAGTACGTAAAAACTATTTTTCGTCTGAGATCAGGACACTGCCTCACGAGAAAGTACCTGTATAATATACAGTTATAATATCCAGGTATATTATCCAGGTATAATATACAGGTATAATATCCAATCATATTATGATTGGAAAAGCGCCATCAAGAGGATGCCGGTCATGCCCAGAAGAAGAAACGCTAGAACACATATTTCTTATCTGCCCCACTTACGTTTCAGCAAGATTGGAGTTCTTCTCAGCAGTGGCGTCTCCTCCAGGCAAACATAGCAAACACTGTTTGCCCTACTAAAAATATGCAAATTTACAAATTAGGTTTTGTTGAGATTCTCCTATATTTCCATTTTTTGGTAGTAATATTTAGCCGATTTCGGAAAAATTTTATGAAATTTAGGGACTAGTTCATGATAACTAAGGAAGTTAGAAGAAACCGGAGAATGGAATAAGTACGTATTTTTCCTAGAATACTAGCCCGCAAAACACCAGAGAGTTGTAGAGATAGGTAACTACGATCGATTGTGGATGGTATGTGAACTAGCGCGGGGACCGGCGATGCAAGGCAAGCAGTTCAAAAAAATGAATTTTGTGAGACTGTTTTGGATGAGAAAAGACGATCGGCGGGTAGGCAGGGGGTCAGTGCGGGGTCTAATATTCCTATACCCCAATATAACAGCGTAAGCAAAGGCAAACAATCGACTAGCTGTTTCGTAACCTTGAAAGCAGAGAAAATTGGAAGATGAGCCATGGGTTGCGCTTCCTTAGCAACCAGTAATCAAGTTTAATGAGGGAATTCTTTATTTCTTTGAATGAAGTGTGAAGCGTTTATTTCATCTAAATAAACTCGATTATGAAGCGAAAACATGATTGGAAGGTACTGACAATGGCAAGTTGTTTTCTTTGCTGGCGCTTGATCTATACAGAAAAATAATAAACCGTTGTGTAATAATTTGCTGAGTTTTTCAAGGTGTTTGCCTGACGAATATTATCACCTGACGCCACTGCTTCTCAGTAATTTCTACTCAAGTGGACCAACCTTTTAATTTTAGCTCATTGATATGTAAAAATGACAAAATAATTTACGATGAAATGTACAATTTTCTTACAAAAATTAACCTTAAATTTGTAATTTAACTAAACTTTTTTTAATTTTACATGTTTATACACAATTTGTAAATTGTCTGGTTGAATGGCTGTATGCCTATACCAAATAAAGGGGGGAAAAAATAAGAATATTGAAATGCTGTTTAATTCGAAGCTCGCAAACCACTAGAAGTGTTATGGTGGCGAAGGGCGAAGGGAGGAGGGAGTCCTTTACTTCTTACTCGAAATACTAATCAAACAACTTTTGGTGAAACAGTTTTGTGCAGTACTAAGCAGGATAAAAATACATGTTTTGTCGCTTACCTACTGGTTTAAATTGAAGTAATACATATCCGATTGGAAGTCCCATGGAATGCATGCGTTACATACAATATGTTTTCAATAATAAACCCACATGGCAGTAGAATGAGTACAAGACTGCTGAGCGAAGGCAATTTTGGAGCCTATGGCGGGATGCCTCATGGGAACGGTCGAACTTCTGTTTGCTGAATCCCTTAGTTGAGCCCTTAGCGAGACCGTAAACATGAGAGGGCAGTATTGTGGTTCTACTCAGGGGAATTGCCTTGTGAAGTTGGTACGCTCTGGTGAGTATATGCCGCCCAGTATATGCCAGAGTGAGATGTCTCAGCCAGTCCACCGATAGTAAGACACAATAGATAGAGATTGCGGCTCAATCCAAGAATAACTTGGACACATTTGACGGTTCAAAAATGAGTACCTTGATCAGAGTACTGGTAAATTACCAAACTATACAACAGGAATATGAACATCTGGAACAACTTACTACCCGACAGGGAATTCCTCCCATTTTAGGTAAATTTTGCAGAATATTTTTCAGGAAACTTCAAAGCGGAGGAAAGAGTGAAAGTTTTGATTTTGCATACGCATACGATACTTTCCTACCTTCCATACCCAGCGAGAAAGCAAGAAACCGCTTCAAATTATTACACAACGGTTCATAACTTCCTGCAAAGGTCACAGCTTTTCCATTGCTCAATAAAGTGGAAACGATTAACAATAATTTTTTATCGTTTTTATCGTGGCCTTTTATCGTTGGGATAAAAATTAAAAAATATTGAATTGCTTGTTTCCTAGAGTTTATTATTGAAAAAAAACTCGGCGCTGTGCGCCTCGCCAGGGGGCAAGCCCCCTGGACCCCCGGATGCTTTTCACTTAGAGCCTACGGCTAAAATTCGAGAAACATGGAACTATGCTTTACGATGGATACGAACTGTGGTATTTTCTAACTTCCCTGGTAATGAACCAGGCTAGCGACACATAAGATTGTTTACTAACTATTTATAATATCGCATTATTGGATAAACACCTAACACATTAATATAACACTCAATATACAAATGCAACATAAATCAGGAGCTTTCCAACGAATGGTGAACGTTTACTGTGTGATTACAATTGCGGAAGTTCCATTTCCCTACCAACGGCTCGGTTGTACGTGAAAATCATAAGAAAATTTCGTCACCCATCCGCGTTACCCATTCCGCGTGACATATTCGTGTGACATTTTTCGGCAAGTGAGTCCAAGGCTAAAGCATAGTTCCATGCTAAAACTACGGTTCTACAGTCAGATCATTTGATAATGATTAATTTAACGCTATTTATTTTCACCAAAAAAGGTTAGAGTTTTCTCGCAATTTACTTATATATCTGAAGGCATAAAGAAACTATTTTTGTAGCCTATATTTTTATATCGTGATGTGACGCTCGTAACGATCGGATAAAAAATGGAAACGTCCTGTTGTTCATTATTATATGATAAAAATAACCATAATTGGGTTTTGTCTCTCATGTGAAACATATGAGATTTTGTCCCGATAATAGCACTTGGTGGATATAAAGATTTTTTTGAGGATAACTTGTTTAGAGCGGTTTGTAACGTGTATTACCTACGAATCTAACAGGTGTCGAGTAATTCCTTGAAGGGTGGGAGTGGGGGAGGACAAAAAACGCCCTTGGCATATTCAACATTGGAGATCGTGAAACGAATCAACAGGTGAGAGGTGAGTCTCGACTGAGGTTCTTTTTCGAACTGCCCCTTCTCGGTCTCTATAGAAATTGTTATTTTCTCCCCTTGAACTCATCTGAAGGAGGTAGGACGACAAACGGGACGGTACTTATCCTTCGTCGACACAATAGGTTGTAGGATGTGTAACGCAACTTTCGCTGATGAAGGCGGCTCTGAGTATTCTTAAGAGGGTATTACGAAATCGTTTGATATTTGAAAAGTGTACAATCAACTGCACCAGAGTAGCCCCTACTGGGTGAAGTCTGGAAAAGTCAGGAGTGGAATTTTGTTAAAAATCGAGATAAATCAGGGAATTGTGTACAAAATCGTAGAAATCTGAGATAAAGTTTTAATAATGAAGGTAGGAGGACCTCAATCTGTGTCAAAACGGCCGCTGTGTATTTTTGATGTTTCACTACCTACTTTGTGTAGCAGATCAACAAATATGTCCTCCAGAATCAAAATTGTTTCCAGCATTTGGCAAATTGCAGCTTCTCAACAGTTTTGGTTTCAGGTTCATTTGTAGTTAATTCCATGTTCAATATGGAACCATAACTACCCACCAAAGGTCTGATTTTGATCAAATTTTGGAGGGTTTGTGCAGGTTAATGTATTTGTGAGGCGGAGGTGTTGATCAGTATAGACCAACCTGTATCTCTCCAGTTTACTGTCTTTGAGAAAGCATTTGATCGATTGAATCGAGTGAGATCCGGAAGTCATTGAGGAACTATGGCATTCCAGGAATGAGTATATCCATCCTGAAGGAAGCCTCCTGTGCCCTACATAATGTCTGGAGTCATTCAGGGATTTATTCTTTTTCCGTGTATCTAATAGATACATGTAGGGATATATCATGTAATAGACAGAGGTATTATGGATTAAGTGGCTGAGGGAAAGACTAGAGCCATCCAATCCAGAGCCATCCGTCCAGAAGAGTAGAGGATTTGAATGTCGCGTATTCCAGGGATATGGCCTGATGGATATGGTAACGGCAAGCAAAACAAAATCCTAGCGAGTCAATGTCGCCTTCAATCTTGATCTCCATGTCAATGAAATGATGACTGAAGAGTAGATGCATTATTACACAAGTACTTGGGTAGCTTATTACATAAATGAGATGGAACATGTATCCGCAAGAAAATGCAGCGTTTGTCCAGCTTTTCTCAATATGGCGTTCAAGAGAAATAACCTCCAAGACCGAAATGAGAATCTCCTGCTCAAATGGAAAAGCTCTTGGTTAAGAAAACTTAGCATGTAATAGTAACCGAAACAAAGAAGATCCAAGTTTTTATTAACTGGTGTCTCCAAAAAATACTCCACATTTTTGGCCCACAGTCAACTCCAATGAAGACAATTGAGAAAATTTTGCGATAAATTCAAATGACAGAAGGAAGTGAGATGGAATGAAAATTTACTTAATAAAAGAGTTTTTTGGAGTCTTCGCAAAGTTTACCTTGCGATTGAGTGACTCGGAACCCGCAAAGCCGACGAAAGCGGGATGACCACCGGTAATATGGCGTGGAACTATGGAGGGAGAGGCTCTACAAGTTGGAAAGTCTATTAAAAGTCTTGCCAGAAACAGACTCCGCTGGCGATCCTTTGTGGAAATCCTTTACTATGATCAAGAGATATAGGATAAATGGTGAAGGCTCAGTTTCAGACTCCGTCAAATTCAAATCCACATAATAAGAGTTCTAAACGGTTTTGAGGCATTTTCCATGGGTCATTTGGCGCAGGCAGATTTATCTAGTGGACTTTAGAGAAACGTCGAGAACTTTATTGCCGGTTTGGTGACAGTTATCGTAGGACACTCCAGTTTTCCGACAGCGACTTTAGCAGACAATGTAGCTAAGAGGTGAGCAGCTTTTTCTTGGTATATTTGACCGATTTTCCCCTTCCCATTTATCTTTTTTCGCTTTATTATTCATATTAGTGTCCATATTCATATTGGTATGACATTTTTTTCGGAATGACAATATGTCCGATACTGGGTTCCAAATGGGGCTACTTTCAGAATCAGACAAGAGGTGTTTGATACTGGTCATTTCGACCAATTGGCATTTTGTGGGGTTAAATGTTAACGACTTGAAACTCGCGCCTTCAACTTATATAGCTATCCCAATCACAGCACCCTGTTCCAGACAGGGGTGTCTGATATCGGTCAGATCTGGCAACTAATCAGACATAGTTGAGTACCAGTATCAGACAGGGGTGTCTGATACTCGGTTTTGGTTCAATTCAATTTTTTCCATTTTTTTACAAAATCGGGACAGCAGCAAAAACATTAGGATTTATGTAATGGATTTTTGGTTTATTATTTTCAATAATGAACCTTTGGAATCGACCAAGAAAAAAAAAATTTAACACCCCCTCAAAATTTGATGGTTTACGTTTCAAGGTACGTAGAATCCAAAAATCGAATAAAAATTTGGCCGTCCGTCCGCCGTCCGCCGTACGCGGCACTTTTGCCACTTAGCATTGACCGAGTTTGATGAAATTTGGTATGTAGGCTCCAATTGGGGTCTAGTTGTGCCCCGAAGATTTTGGTTGATGTAGGTCACTTCTAAGGGTTCCAAAATCAATTTTGAAATTTTCAAAACGCCCTAACTCAAAAAATTTCGATATAAACGTATTGTTTTTCCTTCGATTTAAGATTCTATAGAATTTTTAGAATTTTTAAGACCACGCGGAGCTCTGTAGGACAAACCGTTCGCTCCCTACGAAAATTTAAGGGTTTATATTGAAATATATATATATATATAAATCAAAAAATCAAAACACGAGTGTGAATCGCAAAAGAGGCCTAATCTCCGTTCAAATTAGAGCTGACCGAAATGCGATCGATGGTTGGTGATTTTGATTTTTTTTTCTTTTTTTTCTTTTTTTCTTCATATTGGATGGTAGGTGATTTTGTAGACGAGTGATCTATATAGAAAAATAATAAACCATTGTGTAATAATTTGCAGCGTTTTTGGTACGAAAAGCGTTTGTACCTAGTCAAATAAAAATTTACTTAATGAAAGAGTTTTTTTGGAGTTAGATTGAAGTTAATATTTTTTAATAATATTAAAATATTATCAATATTAAAGATATTATCTTAAAAATTAATATTAAAAATAATTATATTAATAATTATATTAAAAATATCAATATTAAAGATATTATCTCCGTGTCTGACACTGGTGCAAAACAGTGGAAAAAACCATGTTAAATCCGAAAAACATAAGAATCCTTCGATTTCAAAGTCATGGTGAGTTGTCAAGAAGATGCCCCATCTTCTTGACAACTCACCATGACTCACCATTAGGTGCCCCACCTAATTACGTCCTCCCGATTAATGTCTGATGAAATCAAGCCTCTCAGTATAAAGAAACCTGCGATTCTCCGCCTGCAGTGTCTGAACGCTGTCAGAAAAGTGTCTGAAACGCTGCCGTCAGGTTTATTTTCAGTCTTAAAATCGATGCTCATATCATGCCATATGATTTGAAATTAGGTTTACTGAAGTTCGGAGACAACAAGGAATTGGCACTAAAATTTTAAAATTCGAAACCCTTTCATACCTCTTTGAAAAATTTAACATGATTGATTCGATTCATTCAAGAGACACACGAAATGCAAGTAGAATGCTTCAAATATCAAAACACAAGACTACATTATTTAATAAATCGTTTATGGTTCAGGGAACACGTATTTACAATGAAAGCCTAGAACTTTTGACTAAAATAAATCGGTCAGAAATTTTGAAGATGCATTTAAGGAAAAATTGCTAAAAAGATATATTTGATTTGATTTGTTTTTTTAATAATCTTGATTAGGGATGAAAAAGTGGAGTACATAGAATTTATGTACAGTGAAATAAGTGTGAGTGTGTGTATTCATGTGTATGAAGGAAATAATATCAATACTTGGAAATAGATAAAAATGTAATAATATATTGATTATAGCGAAGAATTATAAACTGTTTGTAGCCAGGGAAAGAGTAAGAGAGGGTCACAAGGCCCCATCCTATCCCTGGTGGTTAAATAAAGAGCTGAATCAATCAATCTGATACTGGTGCTTTCACCCTGAGGGTCGGTTTATCAGTCACCAAAGTTAATGGAGGTTTATGTATCCCACTGTTAACTTTAACGATGGGATAAGTTATGGATACTACAAAGGTTCTGTTTATCAGTGCTAAATTAACCCACTGGTAACTATGAACTGGCTGGTAAAATTAACTGTCTGTTAGGCCTGTCTGCATGGAAGAAATACTTCTTCCATGCAATAAAATCTAGCTTCCTCCACATAAAAAATCGTTTTCGCAGTGTGTTTTGCATCAGAAAAAAGAAGATATTAGAAGAGGATGACGCAATGTGCTTTGTTTTTTGTGTTTTCTTTTCTCGATCTCGGTACCTATTTCCTTCTTGGCACGGCATAACCTATTGTTTTTTGTTGAAAATTGTCTGGTCATGACAAGATCCCGTCCACCGAGCCACTATGTCCAGAATTTTCAAATTTGCAGACGAAATAGTTTGTACGTTAATAGAGAAGTAGGCACCCTTTTCGATTTCGAAAATTTTCGGCGTGTGACCGTCCTGGCGACTGAATTTTCACATGCGTGCTGTCCATAGCACCTATAGCTCCAGGAAACCTGGCTTTTTTGTTTTTTAAAATAAAATTCCATCCGAGATTGAAATAATACTTCCTCGGTTGCTGGTATTCTGATAAATTGGGCGGATAGCCTGGCAGTTCACCTGCTTGACAATTTTACAGGCAGAGCTTTTACTGACGCCACAAAAGTCGCCGACAGACACCAACATGGTTTTTTATTCTTTTATCCAATCAAAATCTCATCAAAAAATCGCAATCGTCCCACTTCTCCAAATGGTCAATTCGCGATCCATGTTGCCGCCTTTCTTCCTTCCGCCTTCTTCCCCACTGCAGAAATTCGACCATAAACACACATCTTCGTCGCTGCTGTCTGAAAAAGAGCCCCACACATCCATTTTCGATTGTAGCATAATTCACTAGCAATCAACAACGCAATTTGCAAAAACGAACGTTCTGGGAAACAAAAACACGAGAAGTGACTCTTTGAGGTTAAAAACCCTTGCATAAATCGAGTTAACCCCCAGTAACTTTTTATCCGGTCCTCGGACGACCAGTTAACTTTAAACTACGGATAACGGCTATCTGGGGACTGATAAACGCGTACGATTGAGTTACCCGATGACCGTCGGATAAATCTGCTTCACCGGGGGGTAAAATGTGACTGATAAACCGGCCCTGAGTCAGGTAAGTTGTTCAGGTTAGTTAATTTTTCATGGATATCTTTACTATTTTTACAGTTTCGGCACACTGAGAAGCGGGAGCCAACATTTTTTGTTCAGCTTTGGTGATTTTGGATATAATTCGCTCATTCTGAACTATTGAGCAAATTGTTTTTGCGACATCTCGACATCAGTGGGAACAATATTCCCTGCCAGCTGCCAATATTTCCCCTAGAACGATACCTTGTATTCGAATATCTCAACATGGTGTCCATCAAAATGTCGAAATAACATAAAAGTTGACGCCAAGCAATTTGCCCTTCCTTTTCCCCCCTGATCCCAGCCCTCGAAACGTGCGAGGGAAACGACAAAAAGCCGATAAGGGATTTACCGGTTTAACCCAAACTCGACATGCGAAAAGGCGCCTTCTAAAGAAAAGTGAATTCAAACCTCCTTCGAATAAAGAGCCTCCCGTCTCCTCGGAGGTGGAGGGAGGACGTCTCAGCTATAACGTTCACGCAGGGAGTAACCCAAGACGGACGCGGTTTGTCGACATCCACAACGCTCTCCGACTATAAAATGAAGTCTTTATTGTCCTTGAGGAAAGGAGGAGGTTCTGCTTCCCTGCTTTTCTGAAACTATGCCATCTCGAGTAGCCCCGGGCTCTCCCGCTGAAAAGGGATCGTTTGTGTTTTGAAATATTCTTCTATCCATTCTGCTTCAAGAGGAGTGACCTAGTTTTCCTTCGGAAATATTCATTTATATGAATAAAGTTTCTCACCGTTAATTAAGAAACGCTGAAATTCATTAGGTTTCGACCTTTCCTCTTCATACAGTCTCTCCTCTCATTCGCTTGATATTACCGGTAGTTTAATTTGATATTTCGAGACGAAAACGGAAATATTCTATCTGAATAACGTTTTCATCTACACAAGGATGAATAATATCCATCTACGATATTAATTTAGATCGTAGATAAAGTTCCTTCTCAATTCTTGAGTTTTCAGCAAGAAGAGACCATCAAATAGATAATTTATCATATATCATCGCTGAAAATGAGTTTTGAGGATTTTATTCAAAATTGTGAGTGTCTTCAGTTTTGGAACATATATCATATTTAACATAAGCATTGAAATTTTGAAAAACTTCAAGTAATCAACTGTAACTATATTTTAATATATAAGCTTGACAATCAACCATTCATGCACTTAAAGATCTACCAACTGTATAGGGCATTTACGGTTACTACCTTAACAATTTTTAGGACGTCCCACAGTAAGACTTGGGCGTCCTTATGCGATCGATAACCACACAGTAATCCGTTTTAGACCATTCTGAATCCAAATCCGCGAAAAAAACCATAGGTGTATGTCTGTGTGTGTGTGTATGTGTGTATGTGTGTGTGTAACAAAATCTTGTGTACTCTGCCCAGGCCTTAGTTCTCAACCGATTTTCCTGGTTCTTTTTTTGTTCGTCGCGGAAAACTATCTAGTTGTGCACTACGTCGCCGGAATTTCGAATATTGCCTTTTAAGGGGGGGAAAGGGGGGGTTAATGCTCGAAAAACGTGCGTTTTTGGGCATAATCTTGTGTACTCTGCCCAGGCCTTAGTTCTCAAACGATTTTCGTGGTTCTTTTTTCGTTTGACGCGGAATACTATCTAGTTGTGCACTACGGCGCCGGAATTTGGATTTTGCTTTTTAAGAGGGGGAAAGGGGGGGTTAATGCTTAAAAAACGTGCGTTTGCGTGCATAATCTTGTAAACTCTGCCCAGGCCTCAATTTCCAACCGATTTGCGTGTTTCTTTTTTTGTTTGACTCAAATAACTTCCGAGTTGTACATGATTTTACCAGAGTACCAAAATTCGCAAGGGGAGGGGGTGAGTGGGGGGACAATATTCACAAAATATCCGATTTTTCAATATTTCGGTTCCTTTACTGCTTACTAATGGTACCCAAGCTTTGAAATTGAGGAAAAATTCTCATTATACCTCCGGATTTTCACGAATTATTCTCTGTACCACCATGGAACTAATAGTGGTGCCACCATGGTGCCATGATGCCATAAACCGCTTATTTCGTGTTTTTTTTTTTTTTTGTGTTTCACCTTTAATACGGATGTGAACTTCGACGGTCTGCCAACCAAAACTAACAGATGAAAGTTCAATGTTACGACGTATTTCCGAATTGGTGCCAGACCGGCACCATTGGTGGAGGGGGGAGGGGGTTAACTCGAATTCGCATGTTGGGTATCGTAGATCATGGATTTTAAAATGCTCTTCAGATTCGAGGCTCTCATGATGCTAGAAATGTTATGGTGGATAATGGTGGGGGGGGGTTAGTATTTCTTGCCTAAAGTAATAAATAAATTACATCGAGTGAAACAGTTTTATCACTTAACAACTGATTAAACTGATCTAATGCTTATCCAATGGGACGTCCCCTGGAATGCATGCATTACTAAACAATATGTTTTGTTTGATATTTTTGTTATTAAAATGCGAAGAAAAGTGGTGTCTAACTACTTATTCATTATTGTTTCCTAAAATCATGAGATTCAGTGAAGGCAATCGTGTCAACTAATCAAGTCAATCGTGGCAAATCTGTCCAACTATTGGGCCCGTTACCCTATACACGAACAAATAGTTTCACGTTATGCATTATTTAGTATGCAATTCCAAGTTATTCTAACAACACTCTATGGACTATACTGTATAGATTTATTATGCGAAGGGGGGGGGGGGGGGTCATGAGATTTACAAGGTATTACATCTAATGGGAACCTCGTAGAGTAGAAAGAGCGTCTCGAGAGGGTGATATAGTGCGACAGTCCCCAACTCCCGCCCCACAACACACCAATGCTCTCCCGCCAACGCCTTGGGCCCTTCAGGGTGTTATTCATCACACCGCAGCCCTTTCTCGTCCTTCTGCCCTCCTCTCGGACTTTCGGGATAAACCTTCTTTTTCTTCCCTCAATAGAGTCCTTCGGAGTTTGCTTTCGCTTTCCCCGAAAATGTCCTCCATTGGTGTCTCTAAAAAGGATTTAATATAGCTCGGAGTATCGGCAGTGTTGGTTGAGGAGATATCGCGACTGTGACTCGTCAAATATAATGGTCCTGGATGAATGAACTGAGTCATCCTATTGTGAGAGGCCGACTAATACACTAACTGTGGAAGCCAGTAAGCGACGCAAGAGAGCCCTATTAGGCGGTACGTAGCGACACCCAAATACATTACAGAAATATCAGGATATAATAGGTAGCTTAAGAACTGTAATTATGTTGTAGATTAGGCTCTGGATTTGATGAGATTAGAGATTTTGAAATACTACAGCTAGGAAGTAAAATCATGCGGTAGTCAAAATAGTCTAGAGGGCTTAGCAAATCATGTCCTGTGTTAAACGTTCTCTTGGAGTCAAAACTGTGAATAAAGCGAAAGAAAAAATACCTCAAAACGTGATCATAGAATCATAAAAGAGCTATTCCTCTCAAATGAAACGGGTTTGTCGATATTTAGAAACAAAACCATGAGTTGGGATTATCAACAGAATAAATTGTTTCTTAAATTCCCAAATCGTAACTGCGATTTTGGAGAAAAACTTAGCTTGGCGATATTATGGGGAAAGTATGAACTGGGTAAACTGGTTTCAGAAATGGCAGCTGATCAGGATACCTAGTTACTATGGATGAGATTCCTTTTAGCTTTTTGGATTAGTATTCCTTGTTAAGAAAAATGGTATAATGCGAATTGGCTACGAGTTTCTATGTAAGTATATCTGGTAAAATGAGGCTAATCAATAAATTTTTTATTTGCCAAAACACAAAGTGCACAAGCGATTGTCTATAAAGAAAAAATCTCATTCTATTGAGAGAGGAAGAGGGAGAGAGATTTTCTGTTGTCAAGAAAATAAGAGCACCCCGAGGTAATGAAAAACCTTGTGTGGCAGGAAACACCTTAGCAAGCGGTGCGGGGCCAGGGAAAATCCCAGCACGCCCGGACCAGCCCACCACGGTGGCATCCCTAATCCATAATCAGCGAAGAATCGGTGGCCCAAGAGTGGGTCTCCTGGAAAGGAGACGCGGAAAATCCACCAGGAACGGGACAGCCACCACACCACAAAACCACGGTATCCACATTCAATAAATAATTAATATTACAATAGATTAAAAGCAACAGTAATATACATAAAATCAAGTCAACAAAGTTAAAAAAGTGGGTGTGGCACATAGCTTCCTCGTATCCATAACCCGATTGTATAGATGACCCGATGCATCGTGGTTAATTTTAAAACATCAGTCTCCAAGTACCTTGCACTACCCTAATAGGGGACCATCTACACCACAATCCGCATAATCATTGAACATTTCGTCGAAATCAGATGAGAAATGTAGAAGTTATGGTTGTTTCAAGGAACTCACATTTGCGCATGCGCAGTGGGTACTATCAATCTGGGGAAAATGATTTTCACGGGGGACCATCATACAAAATTTCATCAAATTCGAATGAAAAATGTAGGTGTTACAGCTGTTACAAGGATTTAACGTTTGCGCATGCGCAGAGGCTGCTGTCATTTTGGGGGCCGTGATTTTCATGGGGGACAATCTACACCCAAATCCGTATGATTCCTGAAAATTCATCGAAATCAGATGGAAAGGATTCCATGACAGACACACAGACAGACAGTTACGAAACCAAAATTATTTAGGAAGGTCTAAATCGTAAAACGCGAACGTAAATTTTGATTTTAAAGAACATTTTTTTTTCAACTTTGAAAAGTGAAGTTCCTTGGGGCTTGGTAGACTCGGAAGCAATAATATCACAGTGTAACAATGAATGTATCACAGATTTTGGTCAACTAGTTGTAAGTAGATAAAATAAATATTTATAAAATAGTCATAAATAAAGCGCGAATACTCGAACGACAAAATTTCCTCGGCTGTTTTGTACGAAAAATGGTACTAAGGGAAACTCCTCTAAAGCATTACTTTCGATCACAGCCACATCCGATATAATCTGGCCTGTCATCGATACTACGAAAGATGCAAGTCAGTGTAGGGTGGAAATCACTCAGGTATCCCACGAGGAGCGTGCGCTATTCGACATTTAAGAAGAGCCCGTTACCGTAACATTCCCTCGAGTCGCGAGTGCCTGTGCCGTAATAGAATAGACCTAACTGTCTCATCTAAACCGGTTGAAGGATACCTATTGCATCGACCGTTCAGAGCGCGCGCCGCAAAGACGCGGCAGCCTTCGGAAAAGGCTTTTTAATCCCTCATCGCAGACGTTCGCCGAACAATCGTGAAGTTTTTTTCCGAACCGCAAGCCGAAAAAGCCAAGAACAACATGCACCTATCAGTTTTGCTTCCTCATATTCGTAAATAAAGAATATAAGCTTTTACTTGTGCGAAACAATGTGGGATCTCCAAAATAAAAATGTTTACTCGTATTTTGCTTTTATAGCTTTCTCAACAATTACTGTTCTGCGTTTGAAGTGTGTCCACCAGTATCCAAGCAAAAGTTCCAACATTGATGATATTTTAAGAATTTTGCACCCAAAACAACTCAATTTTCCAAAAACATCGATTTCTCACCAATCGCCCGATATTAATACGATTCGGGTGTAGCCAGATGGTGAGTGTTCTGGTGATGCCGAGTACGGCGGACGGACATCCAAATTGACATTAGCAATAGCTACCTCCTAGGTGGTTTCTAGGAGGGAACTGTGAATCATAGCCCTCAGGATAGCCACTGTGAACCACAGTATTCGAAAAATGGGCTGAAGGAGCGCCGCGCTCCGGGGTCTACCACTGAAGGGTTAACCCTCCAGTGGTAGACCTAATCTCATCTGGCAAAAGGTAGACCCAGGAGCGCGGCGCTCTTTCGGTACTTCCTCCCGAAAAAATCAATATTTATCATATTTTTTAATTGTTTTTGGTCAGAGTGAGATAATTCAACTCATCTCCTGGTGTATCTAAAAATGTTCAATGAAAACATATTGGTAAAAAAGTTTTTTTTATTGAACTCAGAAATACGTATTGGTAAAAATAGGTTTTGCTCAATTCTGAAATACAAATAACTGAGCAATCATAATTTAACTAATCAAAGCCGTTTCAGTCAGATGTACGTTCTGCCATATCGTCAGAATCTTCCTCAGACCACTGAAGCCATTTCCTGGGATCAGAAGAGCGATCTGACACATTCACGCGAGAAACTGATTCTCACTAACCCTGAGCGGTTTTGGGGACAGAGAGGAGGGTATGGTCCTGCGTAGAGGTGGTTTTCTAGGAGGGAACTGTGAATCACAGCCCTCAGTATAGCCACTGTGAACCACAGTATTCGAAAAATGGGCTGAAGGAGCGCCGCGCTCCGGGGTCTACCAGTGAAGGGTAAATGTCAATTAAATTAAATGTCAAAGATATAAATTTTTTATATCTTTACTATGGCACATAAATGAAAAATCGTCACGCGGGGGATCGTCACGCGGAAATTTCTGATGATTTTCACGTACAACCAATCGTTCCTTGGGAAAACTAACTTCCTCATTTTCCACCCCACAAAAATCGTTCACCACTCATTGGAAAGCTCTCAATTTATTAAACATAAGACAAAAAATGTCTCTCGTGGTTGCTTACTTGTACGAAAGCTGTATCCACCGTTTGTGTTTTCATAGAAACAGTTCTTTTTTTCCCATATTTTTATTCAGGACAATTTATGCTTAAATTGTCAACCAGATATGATCATTCAGATGATAATCCAGATAATTGAGAAATTTTGTACGCTTAAAATGATAATTTCAACTAAGAACCTAAAAAAACTCGAGTTTTCAACACAGAAAACAGAAAACTCAGTTTTTTTTATTCGATTTTTGGATTCTACATACCGTGAAAATAATACGATTAGTGTAAAAGTTGCTACACCTGTTACCGAAATCCAAACGAGAGTTAATGAGAAGTTAAAAATATCAAAATAAAATTTGTAGAATTACAATTATAGTTCTCCCATGAAGAATCCAGTTACATAATATGTAACTGGATTCTTCATGGGAGAACAACATATTATGTTGTGGACGGATAACACTGTCACTCTTACAGGGCGGGAGTCCCGTCACAGGGCCGCCCCCCTCTTCTCCCATATTCCACTTTCCTTTCCTTCCTCATCAGCAGCTAGGTGACTTCCCTTTCCGAGACTCCCACCCTGTAAGAGTGACAGTGTTATCCGTCCACAATATCGGAAATCAAATCGGAAATAAACAATCAAATAATTAGACATTAAACTCTCCAACAAGGAACAACCTGTAGTGCCAAGCTCCCTTACGGAAAATTTTCAGCTCAATCCATTCAGACCATCCAAAATCTGGATCTTGGAATCAGAATTTCGGTGATTCCAGGATGGTTGCTGGTGAATTTCATAGCGATCCATAAGCAGGTGATTTCCGAGAAAATATCAAAATACTGTGAAAAATTGACATGAACAAGAGTTTTCCGCTGTGTCGCTGTTTCTTAATGTAGGAAATCAGCAATGTGACTACTTGTGGGCTCGTAAAGATTACAGTAGCAAGAAGCCATGGCAGGAAAGGGTAGGTAGCAGCAAGGATGCATAGTAGGGTGGGCTGACAATTTTCTGTTCGTTCCATATTCTAATAGAGCAGAAAAGATGCGAAATGGTTCCAAATTAAGAACAGAATTAAGACATTTTTAAAAATTTTTTCTTACAAGTCTTCCGTTCGCGCAAAGCCGTTGAAATTGAACGAAAATCGCTTATTTTCCGGAATCTTTAAACTATCATTAAAATGGTCCTTTGTTGTTTTAACAGTGCGGGACCCTCACGTGTTCAATTCAGTCAAAAAATTGCCAATACGATGATGTTTTCATCTCGCGCAATGAGCCAATATACCATTTTTCATTCAAAACCCCGAAAATTCATTACGACATTCATTTGTGACTGTTTTGAATGTCCCCGCGTTTGAAGGATGTTTGAAGGTCTTCCGCGGTGGATGCAAATTGTAAAATTACCGCTCTCACGTTATTATTTGTGATTTTTCATCAGTCGTGTGAGTTCTTTGTTAATTAGATGGAGAGAAAGAAGATCATCAGACGTGATTTTGGGTGCCCGATTTATGGAGGTAAGACCAAGGACTTTTCCCTTCATTTGGAACCATTTCTCGACTTTTCCGCACTATTAGAATACGGAACAAACAAAAATTGTTTTTCGGGTCACCCTAGTGCATAGTTGTTCTTTGACCGCCAGACCGCGAAGGCCAAGAAAAATAAGATCGGTGCTGAAGATGACCGGTTAAACTCCCTGTCTGACCGTACAGCAGTAGTCACGAGACTTTACTCTTAGTCGCCCTTCAACCTCAGAACAAGAGAATTGTGACCCGATATAATCTCTAGGCTCTGGCCATCGACCTATAGGCTCGACCTATCCGAGCTGTGTGGCAACAAGAAAGCATAATGCGACTCTGAAGAGCTACGCATAGCAGTTTCAGGTCCAGCTGAGATAGCTGTTGAAGCCTGTCAGTGTTTAGGCTATCACCACTGCTTGAAGGGGGACCTGGCTTAAGCTGTCTGGCAATGAACAACGAGCAGCCTGATTTCCTGATTGAGTGTTCGCCTGGGCGACTAAGAGCCTATATTGGGGAAAGGTCCATAAAGGGCGCTAAACATGCGATATCAGTAAAGTTAAGTTCCTTGATTCATATTGCATAACCGCACAACTATTTGAGTAATTCGACTAAATAATTATGTTTTGATGCCGTAATTTTGAGGAATGTTAGAAGTTGGTTCGTCAGACTTGCAAATTGACGGTAGGTTCTGAATAGCCTGCCATTCATGATGAGATGAATCTCGTAAATTGTAAAATACTATGGTAAACTAAGAGTAGTACTTAGTGACTAGGTAACGAGTTTATACCAAATCTATCATCTTAAGTGTTCCAACAGCAGTATCAGGTAAACTTGGGAGAGCGATCGTTTGCGTCGAGCCTCTTCGAGTTTCAAACTTCCAAAAGTTTGAGGAGTCAGCTCAGTTTGAAAGGAAATGTTGGCTTGCTAAGTTATCCGTCAATCTGACCAACTCAAATAGACGAAGATGAGACCGAGACAATAGGGACAGGAAATCAATGTTGTGCTTCCCTGTTATGAAGGTATTTTGGACCGCGATTCAACTCCTAGCACTTTTTACTATGACTTTCTGTTATTATTTTAATGCTACATGTGGGCTTCTGAAACAGGGCAGTAAGGGTTCCTCCTATAGATTTACATGAACCTATAAAGTACTAAAACAAAACTTTTATCAAAGAAAAGTTGAGTTAGCATACAACTTCATCATTCAGCAGTACATATAATAAAATGTACACACAAACTCAGCGCTGCGCGCCTCGGCGGGGGCTTCGCCCTCTGCACCCCCGGATGATTTCCGCTTAGAGCCTAATGGCTAAAATGTGACATACCTTGAAAAGGTTTTTGCTCCCTCTCCCTCTTTATCTTTCTTCCACTGTAATATTTAAGATACCTCCTTATTCATAATAACATCAGGTTGTCAAGCATATTTGTCGTCAAGCATAATATGATAAATCATAGCGCTACTTTCCTGTCGCTTTTTCCTGTCGCTTTTTACTGTCGATTTTTCCTGTCGTTTTTCGGCGGGGGGTCCCATCGCTAAAACCTTTTCAAGGTTAAAAATCTGTTGATGTGAAAAATTATTGTAATAGAGCAATGCCACTAATAAATACCCCACATTTTTTTTTTTTTTTTTTTTTTTGTTTCACGGCTTTTCCGTCGTATTTTGAAGCAGTGGATTGGGTGCTCAATCAAGTGAAACTCCCAATGGATACAATAATGGAAAAGTACTTTCCTGTCCACCTTCAACGAAAAGTGGATAGCTCGGCCTTCTTTGTGGCCTTCGGCAGTGGGATCATACGAACCTGAGGCGGACAGGGGTGTCCACTTCTGGCAAATGCAGGGCTTTACACGACCCTAAAATGTGTGACAGAGCAACAGTGACTCTGTTGCAGTGACTCCATCGAATCACAACTCAGCGATAGCTCCTCAGTCTATATCGAGACAGCAACCCTGTAAGAACTTAATTTCATACAAGATTATTTCCCTTACCCTCGTGGTTCAAATTCGAAGATCCCCCCCCCTCCATATAGACAGATACAAGATACAAGCGTCATTGATTATAGGATAATATATCATTTATCATTCCTAAATCAATTTGTATCTATTATTTACCATCCTTAGTCCAAGGTTGGTCTCCACCAAGAAATAGGTATTCAAACGAAACGTATAGTTCGCTAGGAGGAGAATTCAGCGCCGATTTAATTATTCTCGTTAATTAATCCGATTATCCAGATCCTCTAGAACTGCACTGTTTCAAATGGACACTCCAAAAAGTGAAACTTCAAAAGGAAAAATTTGAAATCCGCACAAAATGAATATCTGGGATTGTTTTACAAAGAATATTAACCATAGAAATAACTAGTACTGTCAATGAAATGGTTTGCTTTCCTCAAAACAGACATCCGTTTCCTTCGCAAGTTTCACAAGAAAACGCACAGAAAACTCCAAGCTTATGAGATGCTATTTTCAGATTGTCGCTGAGAAGGTTATTTCTTACTTTTGGCGTCTTATTCTTAGATTTTAGATACAAAAAAGAAGTTTTAAGAAAAACCCATAACGAATCAAGAGCCTTGTATTCTTATTTTTTGGGGATTAAAAAAAAAGATGTCCACAACTGGAGGGGCCTCCTTACTTTACCACCAAGACTCCAACTGACCGGATCACATTGAGATCAATGTGCATTTTTCTAGGCTCTTTCCCCAAACTTTCCTTAGAATTTGAGCACTCAGATCATGAGGGCTACAGTCTATCTGGGTTTGAAGAAATTAATGGAGGACAGTCTCAAGGCTGATACGTATCAACCATGGAATTTCATTGACAAAGCGAGGATTAAGTTGAGAAATCTCTAAATCGCACAATGCTAGCAAAATTATTAACAGCTAAAGTTATTTCTTTAAGTTGAAGTAATTTCTTGTAACTATCTGCTATATTGTATTTTTAGCACCTCAAGATTAGAAATGGAAAAAGGTCCGAACATTTCTACAAGAATGTATCATGTTTATAATCCCAGAATAGATAGCTTAAACTTGAGTGCGATATTTGCAGTGCTAAGCTGAGCCTTAGAGGGGAGCAGCCTTCTGATAACAACGTGAAATTACGTTCCAATGTACTGTTCCTATGGATTATTACTATTATACCGTTTATTATTCAATGAATTCTAGTCCGCCCAAAATTTTAAAATTGCCGAAAAATCGCACATTTTTCAGGGATTTTGGCGGAAAAATGATTGTTTTAAAAATGAAAATATACAAAACAGTTTGACAAAGCGAGACAATAATTAAATCCTGCTGGGGTAGTACAGTAACTCAATTCTTTCCTCCGAAAATCAAGCCGGAATTTGAAGAGCATCCAGGAAAAGAATGTGGAGGAATTTTCAAATGAGGCAAATTCAATTGAATACTAATATACAATATTTTATAATATTTATAATGAATATTCAAAAATAGTAAATTGTAATGGAATATTTTGGAACGAATTACCATTACAGGAATTTTGAAACCAGTAAATCCACACCACACTCCTCTCCTAGATGCTTCTCAGAATTTGTTTTTACTTTTATTGTTGGTGGAGATGATGGTTAGGTTTTATATTAAATATTGCCCCTTCATTTATAAGATACCTTAGAAATATAAAATCGTTCGTTAGAAAGTTTCAAACTTCTACTAGTTATGTTCAAGTTAAGTTGGTTGTATTCTAGACGACCGATGTGTTCTGTACATATAGATGAATAAATTACATTTCTTCTCAATACCCATCGAGCAGAATACGTCAAAGTTTGTAGGCTTTTGTTAAAAGATAACACCGGGAAAGATTTCCGGAATGAACTCGAGTGAAAGGGCTCGACTTGAAGACAAAAGTTGTATTGAAGGTATTTCCCCCGTTGTGCCTCCGGTGGAGGCGGAAACGGATCAAACGGCTTTCGAGAATTCAGAGAAGCCTCTCAAACCCTGTGGGGAATTCAGCGTTGGAGAAAAAAGAAGAGCTGAATCGACTGAAGTGAAGTCATTAGTCCACTTATCAACTCCGCCCTCTCATTTTCTATTTCCCCGCCAACCGACTTACAGCATTGCGGAACTGTTTGAACCGAACATCAAACATCTACAGTGTGGAGGGTGATTCCATTTCAACAATTTCATAATTTTCATTTTCTCCAAGGAAGAAAAACGTGACATGATTTTTTTTTTACATTTTATTAGGATGATTCATTACCCTTCGTAAAAAAATCGATGATTTCCTCCTTAAAAAAGTGACTTTTTCGGCTGTAGATACGGTAAAATGGAATTAAATCAAGAAAGGGATATCACCACGCGATTCAGCGTAGAAAAACAGTGCTAGGTATTGTGCCGCACTTGAGGTTTACCTTCATCTCAACTTTGGCGCAATCTCTGGGTTGCGCATCTTTGAGCGCTCGCTGAGCGGGCTGCGCGCGTCCAAAAAAAAGTTGTCGAAGTAAAATGTTTATAAAATTTGATGTAGAAACCCGAATCTGCAAAAAACAATGGGAGTTCTCATTTGAAAACGCTGCAAATTATTACACAATGGTTTATTATTTTTCTATATAGATCACTCGTCTACAAAATCACCAACCATCCAATATGAAAAAAAAAAAAAAAAAATCAAAAAAAAAAAATCAAAATCACCAACCATTGATTGCATTTTGGTCAGCTCTAATTTGAACGGAGATTAGACCTCTTTTGCGATTTACACTTGTGTGGCTGTTTCCGTAATTTAGACGAAAATTATTTGAAACATACCAAGTGGACTGTGATACGAAAATTAACGAAAATATTCACAAGAAATTATTCGAATAATCAAATTTCGAAATTGGAGATGGTTCACTAATGTACAACGTGGCAGCTCACCTTGATTATCCTGTGCATCGATAGTAGTAGGTAGGCAATCCAAATTTGGCGAGCGGACCATGAGGGAGGAGGAGGTATATCGCCCGACACCCCGGTAGAACACACTTCCGCAAATTTGATTATTTTGAATTTGAATGAGGTAGGTATTGCGAAACGATTATACGAAACGATTGCCTCGAGGGACGTCGATAGAAGAAAAAGAGACTGACTCGCGCCGTCCTGCCGTGATTCGCCTGTGCAGGGCTGCCAGCCTGCCACAACTAAATTGTCCATCTCCAATTTATGAGAATTAAATTTAAATTACGATTCAACATTCCGGCCGCCTTGAAACGACCAGGTTTCAAAAAGAAAATAATCTTCTATTAGACTATTACTTGTCTAAGTTCACAATAGGTTGAATTGGTTTTACAATAGGATAATGTACGTATTATAAAGAATGATACTTGTGGTACAAGAAGTGCAAGGTAAAGTGACCCTAGTGGGGAGTTAGAAACCCGTTGCCTACCAGGAATCTGGGAAAGGAAATAAAATCTTCACTCCAAGGGGGCGATCATGGAGACTTGATAAGGAAAACGAAGGAAGCCCACGGAAAAGGAAATTTTGAAAACGAAAAGTTCTACTTTCGAACTATAAAATTACCACAAGTATTCTATTCGAAGTTATATGTTTGTAGGTAATGGACACAATTTACGTACTGTTCGAGTGTACGTTCCTTGTGCCGTTTTTATTTCAGCAATTCGCACGATACCATCACGTCCTGGGAATACGTTAGATATACGTGCTAACTTCCACTTGCATGGTGCTAAATTAGGATCCTTCAATAAGACAAGATCTCCAATTTTTAAATTTACGAAGGATTTAGTCCATTTTGCTCTGATTTGAAGGGTCCCTAAATACTCTGTATGCCATCGGTCCCAAAACGAAGCTACCAATTTCTGGAGTAGGTTCCATCGACGATTTAGATCCATGGGGTTCAAAGGTTCATGGAGAACATATGCTGGACGTTGCAGCAAGAAATGTCCTGGTGTCAATGCTTGCAAGTCGTTGGGATCCGTGCTCACGGGAGTGATCGGTCTCGAGTTGACGACAGCTTCGATCTGAGTGAGAACGGTGTAAAACTCCTCGAAGGTTAGTTTTTGATCACCAATGACCCTTGTCAAATGTTTTTTGACAGCCTTGATTCCAGCTTCAGCGAGGCCATTTAGGTGAGGACTCCCTGCTGCATTCAATTTCCAAGTAATGCCTCGGCTGGTCAATTCCTTTTCCACACGTTCGTTATGGTGTTTCGTACCAACAATTTCATGCCAACTCGCTAGTTTGCGTTTTGCCCCGACGAAATTCGTGCCGCAGTCTGAATGGATCTCTTCAACGCTTCCTCGTCGAGCAATAAATCTTCTCAGCGCAGCAATAAATGCATCAGAAGTCAAATCTGAAACGAGCTCCAGATGAATGGCTTTGGTGCTGAAGCAAACGAATAGGCAAATATAGGCCTTGTGTACTTTGGCCTTACGAATGTTTGCCATAGTCAACAGGAAAGGGCCACCATAGTCAACCGCGCAGTGATGAAATGGACTAATAGGTTCCAATCTCGATGAAGGGAGTTCACCCATCAAATGCTCCGATTCCCTGGGCTTTACACGAAAACAGGTCAAACAGCGAGACAAACGATGCCGAATAATTTCTCTGGAATTCAATATCCAAAATTCAGATTGGATAACACAATGCAATTGCAAGGGTCCAGCATGCAGGTACATCAGGTGAAAATAGTCTATCACGAGAGCTGTAAAATGATGACCTTTCGGTAACAGCATTGGATGTTTCTTTGCTTCAGAAATATCTGCATTACGCAGACGTCCACCTACCCTGAGTATCAAATCGGAATCAAGGTAAGGGTTCAATTTCCTCAATTTCGAAGGGATTAATTTCCCGTTTTCAAGGAGTTGTATTTCCTTTGAAAAGGATTGTTGCTGTACAATGTATACCAAACGGTTAGTGGCTTCCTTCAATTCGTCACTATTGGGAACTCCGATCCAGAATGGATTGGATTCACGATCACGCAGGTATCGAAAATAGCGTAACCAATATGCTGTATGCCGTTTCAATTTAGCGAGCGATGAGTATTTCAACATCCAGTCATAATTGGGCGAAGTCGATAGATTCACGTGCAATGTGGTGATTTTAGCTTCCTCCATTCCAACATCATTGCCCATATTTGGACTCGGAGGCCACTGGTCGGGCTCTAGACATAACCATTGAGGACCTGTGACCCATGATGAGGCAGCCAGGAACTGTTCAGGGTAACGCACCTCTCGATCCTAAATCGCTGGGATTGGAATTTGTAGGTACATATCGAAAGTTGTTTGGCGAAATTTTGTCGTGAATTTGGCTCACTCGATTTGCAATGAACGTTTTCCATCGGTGTGGCGACGATTTTATCCACTGGAGTGCCACCATAGAATCACACCAAGCCGTTATCGAATGAACGGAACAATGATGTTTCAAAATTTCATTTGCATAATGTAATAGATCGGCAACCAATACAGCACCACACAGTTCCAATCTTGGCAATGTTACCCGTTTCAGGGGTGCTACTTTAGATTTCGCAATGAGTAGTGACGAAGAAATTAACGTCATTTTCATCGGCTATACGCAAATATACTACTGCTGCGTATCCCTTCTCGGAGCTGTCCGAAAATCCATGCAACTGAATTTCCAGAGCATGATCCAAATTCACACACCGTGGTATTCTAAATTCAGATAGTGAGGGCAATTCATTCTGGAATTGAACCCATTTCGAAACAACATCATCCGGAGGTTTTTGATCCCAATCCAATCCGAGAGACCATAGGTGTTGGATGAGAAGCTTTCCATAAAATATCACCGGACTCAAAAATCCTAAAGGGTCGTACAATCGAGCAATTTCAGATAGAATCGTTCGTTTGGTTATATCCATGCTTCTATTGACCTGAATCTTGAAATTAAATGTATCCATTACAGGATTCCAAGCCAGGCCTAATATTGCTGTGCCTGGGTCAATACCATCGGGATCGTGGAACGAAAATATATCAGCTTTCATGGCACGATGGTCGTCCGGTACCTTTTCCAATGGTTCAGGTCGATTACTCAGCCATTTTCTCAAGGCAAATTTTCCCAAATTTAATAACATTGTCATTTCGCTTTGAAGTTCAAGTGCCTTTTCGACAGTAGGTACGGAGACACATGCGTCATCCACGAAGGTATTTTCCAAAATCACCTTTGAAGCTTCTGGAAATTTGGAACCTTCATCTTCGACCAATTGTTGGAGTGTACGTAATGCCAAAAATGGTGCAGCCGCATTACCATAAGTCACCGTTACAAGCTGATATTCCAAAAGTGGATCTTTGGGTGAAAATCTCCAAAATACTCTTTGGAAGTCACGATCGAGTTCGGAAATATAAATATTTCGATACATTTGCTTGATATCAGCGACCAAGCACACATCATGGAATCGAAATCGAAATAGTACATCCATGATGTTGCGTTGCAACTTGGGACCGATATTCATGACATTATTCAACGATGATCCATTTGTAGTTTTCATCGAACAGTCAAAAACTACACGAAAACGAGATAAGGATTCATCATTACGGTATATGCAGTGATGTGGCACGTAATAGTGGGCTCCACAATGCGGAGATGATGCTACGACCATATGACCTTGGGAAATATAGTCCTCCATGAATTCATTATACCGTTTCCTTAGAATGTCATTCTTACTTAGGCGGTTTTCCAAATATTGAAAACGTTTCAAAGCCAAAGCGTAACTTTCTCCCAATTCGGAAGTTGGTGAAATGAAAGGCAGCCGTACTACCTATGTACCTTCCGTCGAGTCGAGTAACTGTGGATTTATAAAACGATTCACATTCCATTTCCTCATTGCTCAAAATTTCACGATGTGGAGTGTCCTCAATCTCCCAAAATTTTTTAATGAAGCCATCGATACTGGTTTCGAATGAAGTACAAAGCACATTTACAGATCGATTTACTTCATTTTCTACTCTCCCCAGCAAACAAAATCCAAAAATTATGTTGAGTAGATCTGGTGTACCTGGCGGGCCAGGTATAGGTGCGCCAGTTACGATTTGGGCATACCATTCAGCACCTAGGAGAATATCAACTTGTTCATCGGCATAAAACAAGGGATCAGCAAGTACCAAGCCACTTACGTGAGGCCAGTTTATGATTTTCGTCGACAACTTAGGGCATTGTGCGATTTTATCAACTATCAGCGCACGTACAACTATCTTGCGTGGTGAAAATCTTGGTCTCACTTCACAATTTACGATACCCTTAGACACACCTGCCTTATCCTGTCCAAATCCAAAAATTGGTGTACGATGGCAATCAACGTCAAGTCCCAAACGTTCGACACACGAGTGGGTAATAAAGGTACCCTGACTTGCACAATCAATCAAAATTTTGACCACCTGGTCATCACCATTCTGATCAGAAACTAAGGCACAAACTGTAGCTAGCATGACTATGGAACCCTTCGAATTATCACAAGTTTGCAATGCTTGTAAGTTATTTGTCGTTGCAACAATCGATTGGTTCAAAGTACTGTTGCTGCTTGCGGGTGTATTGTCTACTTGAGGTAGGAGTGGTTTGGCGACAATATTTTGCTGTGATTCATTGTACCTTTTGAAACACAACAAATCATTATGAGGCATGTGGCAAAAACTGCAAGTCGATGCTGTGCAGTTTTTCAATAAATGATTCGAAAAGCAGATTAAGCACAAATGCTTATACTTCACAAACTTCAGACGAGCGTTTACAGGCATTTTATTAAATTTCTGACAATTTTCCAATTTGTGTGAATTACCACAAGGACAAGACATGATTTTACTGTCAGTACTAGTAACTAAACTAGTAGAACCTGAACTCGTTTTTACTTTACTTGTACCTGACCTTTGTGTTGATTTATTACTTTCAGGACTAGAGGTTGAACTCGAGGCCTCTAAAATTCGAATTTCATTTCCAAGAAATCGTCCAAAATCGTTCAAGTCAGGCAAAGCTAGTTCTAAGGCATGAACTTCCCATCGCTCTCGGAGTTGGGGTGACAATTTTCGTCGAAATAGGAAAAGTAATGGAACACACCAATCCTGGGTAGCATGTCCTAATGCTTTGAGTGCTCCTAAATGCTGTTCCAAATTTGCACTAAACGATTTGAGTGGGATCAGAGATCGTGCAACAACAGGCATATCAAAAAGAGACTCGAGGTACGCATTGGTCAATCTATTGGTGTCATGGTACCTAGCGACAAGTGCCTCCCAAGCGACAGTATAATTTGCTGTAGTGATATGTAGGGACGAGATAACAGCGAGGGCTTCACCTTGAAGGGCAGACTTCAAGTACATGAACTTCTGAATATCAGTTATGTTTTTCTGAAGGTGTACCGTATTTAAGAAGAAATCATAGAATTGTTGCCATTCCAGAATGTTCCCACTAAATTCTGTCAATTTCATTTTAGGAAGCGATACTGAAATTGACGGATTTTCAGCACTAGTGGATGAACGAGATAATATGGGCACAACGGGATTTGACCCAGATGCTTCAGGAATACTAGTCATTACAATGGCTTTAATTTCATAGAATTTGGTTTCAAATTCTTCAAAAATTGGTTTAAATCCTCTGCGACAGGAGGAACTTGTTTTGCATTAAGTGATACCAATTTTGAAATAGTTTGATCGAACTCAGCAAACAGATCGTCAAGATTTGCTGTAGATGCCTTTAATAAATTCCGTTTTTTCTCATCCCTAGGGCTGGCTTCGCAATCAGTTGCTATCTTGTGTACCCTGTTCAACTTCTGAAATAAAAGCTCTTTTCTAAAATTCATGTCGTCTAACAGTGGCATTGTGAATTAGAAATACGAAACACGCTAGAGCAATAGGTACACGAGGGAAAATTTGTTTTTACTAGCAATCAGGTTGGTAGCACAAGCGGGAAGAACGATAAGTGGATTAACTGAGCCTGAGGTTTATTGTTATCTCAGTTGAACCCTGCTTATTGTTATGTATAACAAAGCTAACGGTCCAAGAATCAAAACTCAATTTACAATGAGTAACCCAGAAGAATCCAACAAGCTCATAAGGCACACAAGCTCATAAGGCACACAATTATTGATAGGTACCTACAATTCATACGAGTTACCTACGATTAGCGATATGATTATTTATATTAACTTCGAACAAACCAATTCAACCTTTAAATAATAAATGGTTCAAAATCAATTCGGCTCGGCAAAGGGCCATAAATTCGATGTGTGGCTGTTTCCGTAATTTAGACGAAAATTATTTGAAACATACCAAGTGGACTGTGATACGAAAATTAACGAAAATATTCACAAGAAATTATTCGAATAATCAAATTTCGAAATTGGAGATGGTTCACTAATGTACAACGTGGCAGCTCACCTTGATTATCCTGTGCATCGATAGTAGTAGGTAGGCAATCCAAATTTGGCGAGCGGACCATGAGGGAGGAGGAGGTATATCGCCCGACACCCCGGTAGAACACACTTCCGCAAATTTGATTATTTTGAATTTGAATGAGGTAGGTATTGCGAAACGATTATACGAAACGATTGCCTCGAGGGACGTCGATAGAAGAAAAAGAGACTGACTCGCGCCGTCCTGCCGTGATTCGCCTGTGCAGGGCTGCCAGCCTGCCACAACTAAATTGTCCATCTCCAATTTATGAGAATTAAATTTAAATTACGATTCAACAACACTCGTGTTTTGATTTATATATATATATTTTAATTTAAACCCTTAAATTTTCGTAGGGAGCGAACGGTTTGTCCTGCAGAGCTCCGCGTGGTCTCAAAAATTCTAAAAATTCTATAGAATCCCAAATTGAAGGAAAAACAATACCTTTATATCGAAATTTTTGAGTTAGAGGCGTTTTCAAAATTTCAAAATTGATTTTGGAACACTTAGAAGTGACCTACATCAACCAAAAGCTTCGGGGCACAACTATGTAGACCCAAATGGAGCCTACATACCAATTCATCAAAATCGGTCAATGCTAAGTGGCAAAAGTGCCGCGTACGGCGTACGGCGGACGGACGGCCAAATTTGGTTTATTATTTTCAATAATGAACCTTTGGAATCGACCAAGAAAAAAAAAAATTTTAACACCCCCTCAAAATTTGATGGTTTACGTTTCAAGGTACGTAGAATCCAAAAATCGAATAAAAATTTGGCCGTCCGTCCGCCGTCCGCCGTCCGCCGTCCGCCGTACGCGGCACTTTTGCCACTTAGCATTGACCGATTTTGATGAAATTTGGTATGTAGGCTCCATTTGGGGTCTAGTTGTGCCCCGAAGATTTTGGTTGATGTAGGTCACTTCTAAGGGTTCCAAAATCAATTTTGAAATTTTCAAAACGCCCGAACTCAAAAATTTCGATATAAAGGTATTGTTTTTCCTTCAATTTAAGATTCTATAGAATTTTTAGAATTTTTGAGACCACCCGGAGCTCTGCAGGACAAACCGTTCGCTCAATACGAGAATTTAAAGTTTGGACGTACGATAAATCAGAAACACGAGTGTGAATCGCAAAAGAGGCCTAATCTCCGTTCAAATTAAAGCTGACCGAAATGCGATCGATGTTTTTCTTCATGTTGGATGGTTGGTGGCTTTGCAGACGAGTGATCTATATAGAAAAATAAAAAATAATAAACCATTGTGTAATAATTTGCAGCGTTTTATTCGATTTTTGGATTCTACGTACCTTGAAAACGTAAACCATGAAATTTTGAGGGGGTGTTAAAAATTTTTTTCTTGGTCGATTCCAAAGGTTCATTATTGAAAATAATAAACCAAAAACAATGTTGATCATGATTTTGCATGGTTGCGCGATTGCGCACTGCGCAATTTTGTAATTTTTGAATTCTACGCAAAAAATTATGAAGAATAGCGTTAATCCGATTTTTTTTCTTTCTTCTGTAGTTACTTGGACATCCTGTAGATCACTCGACTGCAAAGAACACGGCTTTGCCATAGTCACGACACCGCCCGACGCCACTCCGGCATAGTACCAACCAGAGGTCCTGCCTGTTGGGGTTCCTTCATATAGAAACTTGAATACTGGTTGCTGAGGACGCAAAAGTGAGTACAACCCGAAGAAACGAACAACAGTCGAATTTTGGTCAGCTAAAACTTCAACGGAAATTAGGCCTGTTTAGCGATTCACACTCGTTTTACTGATTTATCATAATTCCAACACTAAATTTCTCATAGGGAGCGAACGGTTTGTCCTACAGAGCTCCGGGTGTTCTCTACAAATTCAATACTATTTCAAATTGATGAAAAAACAATACCTTTATATCAAAATTGTTTGAGCTAGGGTATACAAAAATTTCAACCCTTAGAAGTGACCTACATCAACCAAAAGCTTCGCGGCACAACTAGACCCCAAATGGAGCCCACATACCAAATTTCATCAAAACCGGTCCATGGGAACTAAGGAAAGTGCCGCGGACGGCAAAATTTTTATTCGATTTTCGGATTCTACGTACCTCGAAACGTAAACCAACAAATTTTGAGAGGAGGTTAACATTTTTTTTCTTGGTCAATTCCAAAGGTTTATTAGGTATTGAAAATAATAAACCAAAATCCTCTTACCTCATTCATTCATCGATGCCCCTAAATTTCGAATCACAATACTCTACCAGAAATAGATGATTCTGAGGAAGAAAAATCGCATGAATGGAGATGAGATGTCACCGTTGAAACTGTACAGCGGAATGCACGTGAGAGCAACTGTTCATGAGTCTATATATCACAGACACTTGAAAAGTACGAATATCACAAACATATTCCAACAACTACGATCGAAATCCACAGAGTATTAATTGCTCTTTATACAGCTTGATAATCATTCTTCCGTTCGAAGGAGTTCATCAATACCAATTAATTAATTACGCCGCGGGCACAACCAGGATTATAATCGTTAAGCTGACGAGTTATGGACCACCCACTTTCCCCCTGAGTTAATTTAATTAGTAGGTAGCTTTTTAAATATTTGATTCACCAACTTGGGACTGAATTCCGTGCAATTAACAGTAACGCTAAGTAATTATGATTACTCAAGAACGTGAGTTTAACGTTACGCATAAGTTGAAAT
>CM019177.2:71541436-71560797 GCA_009739505.2 Apolygus lucorum
TTGTGATTGTACGTATTTGGTGTGAACCAAGGTTGTTGTTAAAATTAGGAATTCCCTAAATCAAGATGTAGAAGGGTCTTACCTGAAGGGTTCGATGTCCTTGGCTGGAAACACAGGTGCAGTTGAAGACTGTTGAAACTCTGGTTGTACCTTTATATGAAATAAATTACTTTCCCCACCAACCAGGTATACCTTTTGTTGTCCCAACCTTAATCCCTTTCTAGATGTTAAGTATCGGAAAATCCCCAGGTAATGACACCCGAACTGAAGGTTCTTGGGGGTCAGTGGCTCTACTTCTGATTGTGTTGAAATTCCTAGGTCGCTGCCACCACTCTGAGATCAGTGAACTGACTCAGAGAAAAATACCCAAAGATAGTAAAATTTGCAAGTTACCAAGTCTGATTGACGAATTGAGAGAGAGTGGAAATACTGAAATGAAGGAAACACAGAATTAAACACGTAGGGTTTTTATTCATGAAAATACAAATTTTAAAACCGTGAAGCGGAAGTGTTGTAATTCTGGCTCTTGCTCTGATGGAGCTGACTTTAATGAAAATTGACTTAAATTCACCACACTTAATTATAATGACTGAAATGTTGAAAATACAAAATAAAATATGAATTTACTTTCTCTTAAAATTACAACTGACTTAGACAATTTTGACTTTACTTATAACAAAAACTTCTTCTTACTTTACTCTACTTTTCTCCTTACCACAACTTCTCTTCTACTATTACTTTACTTCTGTTCCACTTAATTTACTTTACTTTACTTTCACAGTTTCTCTTTTACTAACCGTTACTTTTCGTTTCACTTAACTTTACTTTCACAGTTTCTCTTATTACTTATTTTTTGCAGGACGTTTTGAAAAGGGGGAAGGTTTGCCAGATTTTGAAGAAAACGGGGTAAGCGCTTACGAAGGAGGGTTTTGAGGGAATGGTCTCACCTATGGCCGAGCTTGAATTCTTGAGAATTTCCGTAGCAGTTGAGGTTCCACAGGCCTCGACTCCTTGAAGGCTTGTTGAGGGATTGCCGGGGAGGTACGGAGCAGATTTGTTCCGGTTCGTGGTACGAACTTCGGTCCGGTACGTACTTGCGGCGGTTCAGGGAGAAGGCTGTAGTGTTCCGAGCTCGCGCCTTGGCTACTCGAACTCGCGGAATCACTAACTGGCGGGAAGAAAGAAGCTCACAGACTATTTGCACGAGAATTCTCAGTTCTGATCACTTGGTACGATTAGAGGGGGATGATCCATACACAGCTAGGTTCGATCACACACGAGACGCGTCACTGGTAGATGAGGTGCTGGTGGTGGGGGCACCCCTATTTAAGCCCTCCGGCCATCTTGGTCTGTGATGGGGGAGGCTGCGATGGTGGCGCTCGTGTGGTGCGGGTGTGTGCTGGCGGACATCAATGCGGTGAAGAGGCGGTTGCTTTCATGGAAGTAAATTCGTATGGATGTATTGGCGTTTCGGATTTCTGTCTGAGGGGCGGCGTCTAATTCTGGTCCATTACACACCCCTTCCTCCCCTCTAGGCCGATGCCCTCATCGGCTACTCCTCGGTGGTGACGGAGGGAATGGGCAGCTTGACTCCAGGGGTGAGCTTCAACAAGGCGGTCTCGTATCTCCACCTTCGGCATCCAGGGCACTTGGGTGGTCGGCTCTCCGTGTGTTCGCTGCGTCGGCAAGGTTGTGGATAAGATTGATGGTCCACTGGGTACTTGGCACATGCTGCTACCAGCCGATTCCAAAAGGTTTTGCAGCTTGGGCACCTGAATCTTATCAGTTCCTTTGGAACTCGGTCGCACACGGGGCCAAGGTGCTGGAACTGGTGTCTTGGGCTCAGTCGCTGTGTCCAGTGATGTTGAAGGGATCGGCGAGAAGGAGGGTGAGGGTTCTTCGACTTCTGTACGCTTGGCTTGCAGGTGGTTTCGGTTGGCTTTGTCCTTTGTCTTACTGCCTGACTTGGTGGTTTCGTCAGACTCGGAGGAGGAAGAGGATGATGAAGAGGACGAACGTGCCCGGCGCCTGGGATGTGGACGTCTCCGCTTCTCCAGTCGCTGATTCCCAAGCCTTTTCGAGGGAGGCGGAGGACTGATTCAGGGTATGACTGCTTTGAATAGCCATTACCCGTTGTTCGAGTCCCCTTAGCTCGCACCTCATTCTTCAACTGGGGTTGGTGTTCCGGCTGATGCAATTGCTGCGGCACCAGAGCTGATGGCTTTGCTCAGGTTTAACTGAAAGCCCAGCGATGCTAGTTCATCACTTCCTTCTTCTGCTCCGGCATGTGCTCAAACTCCATTAGCCAGGTCTGCATATGCGCGATACATCGCACCGTACGCTCTACCCACCCGGGACTTCCTACATCTATCTCTGGCACTGGCTCTATTCGGGGTCGTGGAAACGCCATCCTGAAACAAAAGAACCAGCCGCCTTACTTCCCTGTCCCGTTTCTCTCCTTCCTCACGCTTCATTACTCCACCCGACCCGCGTTCGCGATACCCTAACCTACCTACCAAGATGCGCAAAACGTACGCTTTTCCCTTTTTAGGCCTATGGATTGGATCATCTGCCGCGGCTCCTACGTCGACTTCCGGATTCAGGCATCGGTTGAGTAAAGGATACAAGGTAAGTATGCTTTCTAACTTTATTTTCAGGTTTTACAGAATTTCAGGAGAAGTTACAGAGTACAGGTAAGTAGTACCCTAGTGTTTAAATTTTTTTTTTTTTTTTTTTTTTTTTTTTTTATTTTTTTTTTAATTAAAATTGTTAATTAATTTCTTGTCGTGGCCGTAGACTATTATGTGATTGACATGCAGAGCGTTGTTGGCTGCGAAAGGTTCGTTTCCCGTATCGGTCTCGTTCCGTAGCGGTACATCCCTTGGGTTGAAGGTCCAAGGATCAGAGTTCGCACCGGCTCGGGCCAAAGGTAAGGGTCCGTACTCAGGTTCGGATTCCACCGGCTCAAGGTCCGAGAAGGTCTTCTGAGCGAGTACGATCGCGTCAGGGATCCTCGCGCCTGTGCGGTTCTTCCAAGCAGCGGCTCGCTCTGGAGTCCTTCGATGCGGGTCGATTTCATTCGACCCGGTGGTACAGCTTCGTTCCGTTTGGCGGCACCGACTCGTGATCCGGTCCTTGAAAAGGGTCCTGGGTGGTTCGGCGGCTACGGAGATCTCGCACCGGTATGGTTCTGCCCGCGGAATACCTTACCCGGGATCTCTCGACTGGGGCCCTTTTATTCGGCTGCGATGGTACGGCGTCGTTCCGTTCGGTGTCACCGGCTCGTAATCCAGTCCATTGAAACGGTTCTCCGGGTGGTTTCAGCAGGTTACGGAGATCTCGCGCCGGTATGGTCTGTCCGCGGAACAACTTCATCCGGGATACTCTCGACTGGGGTCCGTTTTGATTCTACCACGGTGATACGTAGACGTGCCATTCGGTGGTATCGAGTCGTGATCCCGTCTCCAATACGGTTCTCCGTTGATTCGGCTGTTGCGGAGACCCCAGCGCATGTGCGGCTCATTCCTGCGCAACCAGCTTCATCAGGGATCCTCTCGATGAGGGGCAGTTTAAATCGACCGCGGTGGTTTCCAAGGTAAGTCCGTTCAGTGGTGCCAGATTGTAGTCCGGGTTCGGAGAGGGATTTCCGGTCGGTTACAGCCGTTTGCAGGGGCCTCGCGCCTGTGCGGCTCCCCCTCGCGGAATGGCTTCATCCGGAACCTCTCTATGAAGGCGGACTTGAGACGGCTACGGTTGGTACAGTGCCGGTCTTCCCACTTCATCTTCACCCTCATGCGGTGCATCCGCGCAAACAACCCTCTTCCCATGGTTTTCGGAAGGGCGAACCGTTTCGTAAACGGTCATCTTTCTCAGGTCTTTGAGTGCTGTGATCACATGATTCTGCTGTGGCTGCGCAGATTTCAGGGTGTCCTGTGGAGTAGAGTCTACGGTCCGCTTGTTTTCCGCTTCCCCCGTCTCGATTCCCTGCAGCGCCCCCCCCCATCTCGATTTTCGTCTCTCGGTTCCTCCGAACGCCATACGTTCTGAGATGAACGCTCTTCTGTACGACTCTGGTCGTACGAGGCGAAATTGTTCAACTGTTGTCGAGGTTGCGTTACAGCGTCGTCGAGGGAGGACTGGTCATCCCAGGCCTCCTCGGGAAGTTCTTCCAAGTTCGGTGACTCGTCAGGGTACAACGGTTCTCAACTCGTACTTCTCGTCGGGGTTCAGTCGATTTTTCTTTGTGATGGGCTCTTGTGGTTCGTGTCGTTGGTAATCTGAATTTGCTGTTGGCCTTTTTTAGCCAACGGTTCGGGACGACGGTCGACTGGAGGGACTCCTGTTTTCTGGCCTCCACCTTCAGATGTCTCAGTTGTGTCAATATTTTCGGACTTTGTACTACCGTTCCTACAAACCACTCGTCCCCCCGTTACGGGGTCTGTCATGGTGACGGTTCCGGTATCCGTTCTGACTCCAATGGGGAACTTTTCATCAAATCTAAACCCATTAGGTCCAATTTGGAGTCCGTCGTTTGAACACGTAAAATCGGTGTGAGGTCCGTAGGTTCCCGATTCTCACCGGTAGCTCTTGCGTTCCGAGGAGGGGCAATCTTTGTCCATCCGCTCCCCAGAGCTGCGTAGTGGTTGGTTTGATAGGAACTCCTGGTACCGGTTTCGAAAGCGCGGAAACAGCTGCGCCCGTGTCCACAATCACTTTACGGTCGTATCTTCCCAGTCCGATTTTCATCTGGATCATCGGCCAAGTGAAGCAATTCACGGGTCGCTTGGAAGGCCATTACGTCCTCACACGCGTACCTCTTCCTCGTGGGCTTCATCTGTTGGCTGGGAGGTTATCCGCAGCTGCTGGTCCCGTCACGTTCCCTCGCGGATGTGATATCGGCATCATCTTCTTTTTCTTTATGCACTCGCTCTCCAGATGTTCCCGTGCTCCGCAGAAATCGCAGTAATATGGTACTCTCGATATGGTGCAGGCAGTTTACTGGAAAATGCGAATAATCTCCGCAGTATAGACAGGGGTATCGAGGTACAGCTGGCGTTTGTCTCCAAGTTGGGTTACTTTGCCCAGCGTATGGTGGTGTGAACGCTTGCCGTTTGACTGGTGCTTGGGGGTTCGATTTCTGTGGACATTTTCCGGAGAAGTGTCCAGGCTCCCCACAGGTATAGCATTTAAGGGCGTCTTTCGTCATGACTCCCGCGATGTCCCACTGAAATCGGCTATCTTTTTTCGCTCTGCGTGGTGTCTTCTAGATCCTCTGCCCGTTTTACGGCTTCCTCGAGGGTATCCGGAAAGTTGCATTGCAAGAAAAGACTTATTTCTTTGTTTATTCCTCTTACGAAGGCTCGAAGAGTCTTGTTCTTGACCCATTCCTTGCGTTGAGCATCCGTGAGCGCAATTTCGTGGCGGACCGCGGTTTTCGCTGTGGTCAGTAGTTTTTCGGCAAAACGCCTGATACTCTCCTCGGGTTGTCGTTTGGTCGTCCATAACCGGATCATGGCTTTCTCGGGGTCTTCGCTCTCGTACCATTTGAGTACGGCGTCTCGTAAGTTGTCATATGGTCGGGCCCCCAGATCCTCCTGTAGGAATCTTTTGCTCCTCCTCGTAGTCGGGGTGCGCAGGAACCGGAAGTCGCTGCTCCTGATCAAGGTCGTGGGTGGCTTGTTCCACTTCAGCGAAGAATGCGGGCGGCCGAGATGGCATCAGGTTCGTCCGGATTCCACGGTTCAATCTCCAGGAATAGAGATCGAGGGAGATCTCGTTGTTGAGGGTTTGCGTTCCTTGAACCGGGGATGGTGCGTTCCGGAAGAATTCTCCATTCGGTTCATTGCTTCCGTCATTGCATCTGCCAACTCTGCCGTTGTTTCGCTCGCTTTCAGCCATGGCTCCATGTTGTCGGTTGGTTATTTGTCACTTTTAAGAAAAAATGAGAAAAGCCCGGGCAATACACAAAAAAAAATTTGATCACTTCACTTTTCCGAGGCACAAAATTCGGTCGTCGAGAGGGCCAAGCAAATGTTGATCCAATTTTTCCTACCCAAGGGAACTTTCTAATCCGGTCGATAGCGTTTTATTTGCGTTGGTTTGAACTGTGAATCAGTTCGGATTATGCACCAGTATGGATTGTGAATCGGTTCTAACCGTGAAGCGGTTTGTTCTATGTCCCGATTGAACGATTTTGATTCGAATCGTGAAGCGGTTCGAATAGTGCAAAGGTTCGAACAGTGAAGCGGTTCGAACAGTAAATTGGTTCAAACAGTGAAGCGGTTTGACCTATGAAGCGGTTCTATCTATGCACTAGTATGGTTCGGATTTGCCTCGGTTCGAACTGAAAGTCGGTTCGAATGAGGTACTGGTGTGACTCTAAGAACGGATCGACTTGTAGGTCGGTCCGCGAAGCAATGGTACGTTTTAAATTTGGTTCGAAACGCGTATCGGTTTGAATACGGGTATCGATACGGACGGAATCGGTGGAGTACGGAGCGACAATAATAAATGAAATATACAAGAAAAGTACGAATTGCGTACTAAATGAACTCTCTGCGCTCCTCTCACTTACCGGCTGAATCTTTTGTTTTTACAAGTGTGTGTGTGCAAAATGTGTGCAAAATTATTATTATTTTTAAATAAAAATTCCAGATTTCAGCAATCCGAACACTTCTCAATTGTCAGACTGGTACTTGCTTTTGAGTTTTTGGGTCCTGAAAACCGTAATTTTCTTTGATCCCACCGCTGGTCACCAATTGTGATTGTACGTATTTTGGGTGAACCAAGGTTTGTTGTTAATATTAGGAATTCCCTAAATCAAGATGTAGAAGGGTCTTACCTGAAGGGTTCGATGTCCTTGGCTGGAACACAGGTGCAGTTGAAGACTGTTGAACTCTGGTTTGTACTTTTATATGAAATAAATTGACTTTCCCACCAACCAGGTATACCTTTTGTTGTCCCAACCTTAATCCCTTTCTAGATGTTAAGTATCGGAAAATCCCAGGTAAATGACACCCGAACTGAAGGTTCTTGGGGTCAGTGGCTCTACTTCTGATTGTGTTGAAATTCCTAGGTCGCTGCCACCACTCTGAGATCAGTGAACTGACTCAGAGAAAAATACCCAAAGATAGTAAAATTTGCAAGTTACCAAGTCTGATTGACGAATTGAGAGAGAGTGGAAATACTGAAATGAGGAAACACAGAATTAAACACGTAGGGTTTTTATTCATGAAAATACAAATTTTAAACCGTGAAGCGGAAGTGTTGTTAATTCTGGCTCTTGCTCTGATGGAGCTGACTTTAATGAAAATTGACTTTAAATTCACCACACTTAATTATAATGACTGAATGTTGAAATGTAAAATAATATATGAATTTACTTCCTCTTAAAATTACAACTGACTTAGACAATTTTGACTTTACTTTATAACAAAAACTTCTTCTTACTTTACTCTACTTTTCTCCTTACACAACTTCTCTTCTACTATTACTTTACTTCTGGTTCCACTTAAATTTACTTTACTTTACTTTCACAGTTTCTCTTTTACTAACACGTTACTTTTCGTTTCACTTAACTTTACTTCACAGTTTCTCTTATTACTTATTTTTGCAGGACGTTTTGAAAAGGGGGAAGGTTTGCCAGATTTTGAAGAAAAGGGGGTAAGCGCTTACGAAGGAGGGTTTTGAGGGAATGGTCTCACCTATGGCCGAGCTTGAATTCTTGAGAATTTCCGTAGCAGTTGAGGTTCCAAGGCCTCGCTCCTTGAAGGCTTGTTGAGGGATTGCCGGGGAGGTACGGAGCAGATTTGTTCCGGTTCGTGGTACGAACTTCGGTCCGGTACGTACTTGCGGCGGTTCAGGGAGAAGGCTGTAGTGTTCCGAGCTCGCGCCTTGGCTACTCGAACTCGCGGAATCACTAACTGGCGGGAAGAAGCTCACAGACTATTTGCACGAGAATTCTCAGTTCTGATCACTTGGTACGATTAGAGGGGATGATCCATACACAGCTAGGTTCGATCACACACGAGACGCGTCACTGGTAGAATGAGGCTGCTGGTGGTGGGGGCACCCCTATTTAAGCCCTCCGGCCATCTTGGTCTGTGATGGGGGAGGCTGCGATGGTGGCGCTCGTGTGGTGCGGGTGTGTGCTGGCGGACATCAATGCGGTGAAGAGGCGGTTGCTTTCATGGAAGTAAACTCGTATGGATGTATTGGCGTTTCGGATTTCTGTCTGAGGGGCGGCGTCTAATTCTGGTCCATTACACTGCCATCTGGTGAAAAAAATTCTTATTAAAATCGGGGATGATTGGCCTTAATTTTCACCCCTTAGAAGTGACCTAGATCAACCAAAAGCTTCACGACACAACCAGACCCTAAAGGGGGACCATATACCGAATTTCAGCCAAATCGGTCCATGGTAACTGGGGAAAGTGCCGCGTACGGCGGACGGACGGAAAATGTTTTTATTCGATTTTCGGATTCTAAGTACCTACCTACTTTGGAACGTAAACCAACAAATTATGAGGGGGTTAACATTTTTTTCTTCTTGGTCGATCCCAAAGGTTCATTATGGAAACAATAAACCAAAATGCTTCCCGGTATATCAGAGCTTCCTCCTGTAATGTCATTTAAGTATGGCTTTGTTAGAAAATGTTAGAGCTTTTCCCTGCAATGACAGAGCTTTTTCCCAATTGATTTGATCAATATCAAAATGTTTGAAAATGACTTTCGAACTACCCAAGAGAAGTTCTGGAATTTTAAGACTCTCACCAATTAATAATTATAACCAGAAATGTACGAATTGTTGTCTAAACGTAAATTCATCCCACGAAACTTAGCTCATTTCGACATTATCAAGGGAAACGGGTTCGCTTCCAACATCGGAAACTTGGGAAACACACACATAAGATAACTCAGTCATCACTCCCGTCCATTAACTGAGAACAAATAATTTATTATGTCAGTTGAATACAGAATGTTCGCGGTTAGTAGGGAGTTCCATTACGAACCGTTTTCTTTCTGTAAATATTTTTCTTCTTTTCATTTTCGTCAGATAACATTTAGATTTATGTTATAAATATTTTCTGTATTTACGAGAACGATTTTTTTATTTTTGTTTTCTTTAGATATAGGGTGAAGGAACCAATTGCTAATACCACCCCAATTACTAACACATGCTCATTCTTCCTTGAAACATAAGCGTTCCTGGTCACCTAGGGATTCAAATTTGGCACCAAATCAATGTCACAGTTATTTTCTACCGATTCTCGCCAAAATCTAGTCGGCATTGACGATAAGGGGTTCGGGAATGAAGTTTTATCATCAGTCTAACACCTGCTGTCCGATCGTTAGCGGTTTTGCTAAGGAGGTGAGTCGCAATTTCATCTATTATAACCGTTTCATCTTTGTTTCTACATTCAATTTACTTTTTACCGCTCCAGTATTGATGTTAGCTAATAAGAATACACAATTCCAATGCAAATAACTGATAAAATAACATTTTTTCCTCAGTGTTAGGATCTGGGTACCCAGAAACGTGCCTTTACCCAATTACTGACACTTGTGTTAGTAATTGGGTTTTTCCGAAATCTTTAGTTCCAAAGCCTAATTAACTAGGGTTTTCACGTATAATACGATGTTGCTACCCGCCTTTTGAAAAAAGCAAGGGATCCATATCCTAACAGGAGTGTTAGTAACTAGTTATGGGAGTGTCAGTATTTGGGATGTACGCACACCAGATACTAACATTGAGCATATCCAGTCACTGACACCCCTCTCCCTGGTAGGAACCTACTCGTGTCTTTCCTCCTATTCTTATTCTCTGTCATTAAAAAACAGTCTCGAATTTATGCATCTTCGAAAGCTTGATTTTCACCTCCAATTTGTCGAAAAATTCGAGAAAGAAGGTTGAAAACACGAAAAACTTGTTGGTTGACTCGAGAGACAAGACATCTTCGAAGCTTGATTTCGCCTTCAATTAGTCAAAAAATTCGAGAAAGAAGGTTGAAAACACGAAAACTTTGTGATTTCAAAATATAGGTATTAAGTAAATTACTTTTTCTATTTTAAAGTTGGAAATAAAAATAATTGAACCTGATACAGGGTGTCAGTGATTGGTTCCTCACACTGTCAGTAACTGGTGAATGCATGTCGGGTAATAGGAGAAAAAAGATGCATCCAAATTTTAAGCAAATAAATGAATTGATTTGTCGTTTTGATAATTCTAATGAGCAAAATTGAAGAAACTGATGTTGGCCTAAGGGGAAAAGTTTCAATTGTGAGGAAAGATTAATGAATACGAGAGAAATTGTTGAAAAACCACAAAATTTTTCTTAAAGTGTCAGTAATTGTGCTTTTACCCTAAATATTTAAAAAAATTATACGAGAATGATTCAGAAGAGTTGGAGGGACAAATGTACTCGTGGAAAACTTGATCCGCTGTACACATCCAAATAGTACCTAATGAATACAGGGATCTGGGAGTCTGAAAGGTATTTTTACGATACAACCCCATTTGTTTGAAATCTGCTGTTTCTTCGAAAATGGAAGCCATGGCGCACGCTGAATATTCATCTTCGCTAGAGAGATTTCCAATTTGCTTTGTCAGGCTTCCCTGAAATTCGGACTTTAGTTCCTATACATACGAGAAAACGGATCCATGTCATTTATTTACGTCGGGTCTTTGACGCTCGAACGGGTGCCTTTATAGGCGAGCGAAGTGTCCTCTTTCTATTTAAAGCGAAGGAAATTGCATTTTCCGCGAGCGAGAGGATGATTTTCGTTGACATGAATTAACTTACGCCGTTAGAGCTGAAGAAAAGCGGGGGAGGACGCCACTCGACGTGGATACTTGCAAGGTGGTAAGAGGTTCCAAGGAGAACGGAATGGGTCGATGAAACAAACTTGATTATGACAACGTAAGCATGTTAACGTCTACAGTATAAAACGAACAGGTAACGGCTGAGAAAATTTAAACATAAGATGACTCAATTTCCTACGACTGTCAACCCCTTTTCAAGCACCCTGCGTACTACTAGACAACCACTGCCAATCCTTGTGAACGTTGAACAACCCTGGAAAAATCTCAATGATCCCCCAGTCACCTTTTTACTGAAACTGAACAACCTCAGAACTTTATTCATATGTACATTAAATTTAAATTTATTAGCAATAGTGAATTTTACTAACATTGAATATTTCATATTTGTGAACTATTTTTTGAACGTAGAATATCTCCACTCTCTAAAAACTTACTAAAAAGAAACTTATAAAAATCTCCACTTTTAGAGAGGTCCAAAGTTGGTCCGATTCTAATTAATTTTCTTGTGACGGATGCACCATTTTTTTCCCCTTTAATTTGTTACATAGTGGCATTTTTTAGTCGGGATGTACCCGTTCAATGTTATAAGCCAAAAACTTTAAAAAGTGCCAAAAAATTTCGAGGTTTTTCGAGTATTGTTACATGACGCCGGGATGCTTTCGAGGAAAAAACAAGTTGGGGTGGCACATAGCTTCCCTCGTATCCATAAACCGATTATATAGATGATCCGATACATAGTAGTTAATCTGAAAACACCAATCTTTAAGTACCTTTCACTACCCTCTAGGGGACCATCTACATGCTAATCTGGACAATCCTAGAAAATTTCTTCAAATTCGGGACGAAAAATGTAAGTGCGGTAGTGATTGGATCAAAAATTTCTTATCTTATCTAGGAGTCGAACCTAGGACTCCTAGGTAGGAGTCCAGAGCATTGCTATTTGATCTACAAAGGGGTTGGAAGAATGGGGTTTGAGGATTCCTCAGGTCACACGCGACTGTTACGGCTGTTACAAGGATTTTACGTTTGCGCATGCGCAGAGGCTACTGTAAATTTTAAGGCCTTGATTTTCATTGGGGACCATCTACAACCTAATTCCGCGTAATCCCTGAAAATTTCATAGAAATCGGATGGAAAATGTAGAAGTTATGGCTGTTACAAGGAATTCACGTTCGCGCATGCGCATCGGCTACTATCAATCCGGGGTGATGATGATTCCATAGGGGACCATCTAAACACTAATTTGTAACATCCCTGAAAATTTCATGAAATCAGATGGAAAATGTGGAAATTACGGCCGTTACAAGGAAATTCACGTTTGCGCATGCGCAGTCGCTTTATCAGTCCGAGGATGATGATTTTCATAGGAGACTATCTAAACACTAATTTGTAACATCCCTAAAAATTCATTGAAATCGGATGAAAAATGTAGAAGTTATGGCCGTTACAAGGAATTCACGTTTGCGCATGCGCAGTCGCTTCTATCAGTCCGAGGATGATGATTTTTCATAGGGGACCGTCTACACACCAACCCGCACAACCCCTGAAAATTTCATAGAAATCGGACAAGAACGTCGTATAGTTATGCGCGTTACAAGGAATTCATGACAGACAGACAGACACACAGACACACAGAAACGGAACCAAAATTGTTCAGAAAGTCTAAAACGGAAAAACCTAGTGAAAATTCTGATTTTGGAGAACTTTTTTTTCGTCCTTGAAAAGTGAAAACAAAGCTTCCGCTACCTTGGTAGACTCGGAGCAAAACGAAGTTGTGTGCGTTGCGCACAATTGCGCACCGTGGTCATATTTGTAATCCTTGGGAAAAATCATGAAGATTCTTAAAAAAATAAATAAATGTTTACCACTATCTGGACGATTTCGGCAGAGGGGGGGGGGGGGGTTCGGGGACACCCTGTACAGGGTCTCAATGGGGGACTCAACTGGGAACCCCTATTTTTTATAGCAGATTTGAATTCTACGTGAAATTTCATGAATTTCAGACCCCTCAACTTTTGCTTCCGAGTCTACAAAGGTAGCGAAAGCTTTGTTTTCACTTTTCAAGGACGAAAAAAAAAGTTCTCCAAAATCAAAATTTCCACTCGCGTTTGCGTTTAGACCTTTCTGAACAATTTTGGTTCCGTGTCTGTGTGTCTGTCATGAATTCCTTGTAACGCGCATGACTATACGAAGTTATTGTCCGATTTCTATGAAATTTCAGGGATTGTGCGGGTTGGTGTGTAGACGGTCCCCTATGCAAATCATCATCCCCGGACTGATAGAAGCGACTGCGCATGCGCAAACGTGAATTACTTGTAACAGCCGTAACTTCAACTGTCCCCCAGGGGTCGCGGGTTCGAATCCCAGCCGAGGCTAAGTATTTTGCTTCCGAGTCTACCAAGGTAGCGGAAGCTTTGTTTTCACTTTTCAAGGACGAAAAAAAAAAGTTCTCCAAAATCAAAATTTTCACTCGCGTTTTGCGTTTTAGACCTTTCTGAACAATTTTGGTTCCGTGTCTGTGTGTCTGTCTGTCTGTGTGTCTGTCTGTCTGTGTGTCTGTCGGTCTGTGTGTCTGTCCGTCTGTCATGAATTCCTTGTAACGCGCATAACTATACGAAGTTATTGTCCGATTTCGATGAAATTTTCAGGGATTGTGCGGGTTGGTGTGTAGACGGTTCCCTATGAAAATCATCATCCTCGGACTGATAGAAGCGACTGCGCATGCGCAAACGTGAATTCCTTGTAACGGCCATAACTTCTACATTTTCTATCCGATTTCAATGAAATTTCAGGGATTTTACAGATTAGTATTTAGATAGGCACCTATGAAAATCACCACCTTCGGACTGATAGAAGCCACTGCGCATGCGCAAACGTGAATTTCCTTGTAACGGCCATAACTTCTACATTTTCCATCCGATTTCAATGAAATTTCAGGATGTTACAGATTAGTATTTAGATGGTCCCCTATGAAAATCATCACCTTCGGACTGAAAGTAGCCACTGCGCATGCGCAAACGTGAATTTCTTTGTAACGGCCATAACTTCTACATGTTCCGTCCGATTTCAATGAAATTTTCAAGGATGTTACAGATTAACTTGTTTTGATGTTTAGAGATTAACTACTGTGTATCGGATCATCTATACAATCAGGTTATGGATACGAGGAAGCTATGTGCCACACCCACTTGGCAGACGTTTTTTGATCCAATCACATACATCTACTCACTCAATTTTTATCCGAATTTGATCAAATTTTCTAGGATTGTCCAGATTAGCGTGTAGATGGTCCCCTATGAGGGTAGTGGAAGGTACTTAGAGATTGGTGTTTTGAGATTAACTACTATGCATCGGATCATCTATATATTCGGGTTATGGATACGAGAAAGCTATGTGCCACACCCACTTGGCAGACTTTTGCTTCCGAGTCTACCAAGGTAGCGGAAGCTTTGTTTTCACTTTTCAAGGTCGAAAAAAAAAGTTCTCAAAATCAAATTTTTACTCGCGTTTTTGCGTTTTAGACCTTTCTGAACAATTTTGGTTCCGTGTCTGTGTGTCTGTCTGTCTGTGTGTCTGTCATGAATTCCTTGTAACGCGCATAACTATACGAAGTTATTGTCCGATTTCAATGAAATTTTCAGGGATTGTGCGGGTTGGTGTGTAGACGGTCCCCTATGAAAATCATTATCCCCAAACTGATAGTAGCCGCTACGCATGCGCAAACGTGAATTTCCTTGTAACGGCCATAATTTCTACATTTTCGATCCAATTTCAATGAAATTTTCAGGGATTATGTGGATCAGGTTGTAGATGGTCCCCTAGAAAATCACTACCTTCGGACTGATAGTAAGCCACTGCGCATGCGCAAACGTGAATTCCTTGTAACGGCCATAACTTCTACATTTTCCATCCGATTTCAATGAAATTTTTAGGGATGTTGTTTTGATGTTTTGAGATTAACTACTATGCATCGGATCATCTATACAATCGGGTTATGGATACGAGGAAGCTATGTGCCACACCCACTTGGCAGACGTTTTTTGGTTGCGCACAACCCGTCAAGTGAGCGCGCAAACCTGCGCAACCCCTGGATTTTGCCAAAATTGAGATGAAAGTAGACCCAAGTGTGATTTTTTCATTCATTTTCGACGCTGAATCACGTAGTGGTATCCATTTCGGATTTTACTGGAATTTTCGAAACGGCGGGCCCGAAACTAGGCGATTTTTAATAGAAAATCGCTATTTTCCCATCCTTTGAGTTACGACGCAATTTAAATAGTTCAGATGGCTAACTCTACCCCTAAATCTTGTCTTTCCCTCCTCCCCAATTTAGGGGGCAGAGTTAGCCATCTGAACTATTAAAATTGCGTCGTAACTCAAAAGGATGGGAAAATAGCGATTTTCTATTAAAATCGCCTAGTTTTCGGCCGCCGTTTCGAAATTCCAGGTTCCAAAATTCGAAAATTCCAACTCTACCCCTAAATCTTGTCTTTCCCTCCTCCCCAATTTAGGGGTAGAGTTAGCCACCTGAACTTATTAATATTGCGTCGTAACACAAAAGGATGGAAAAATAGCGATTTTCTATTAAAAAAACGCCTAATTTTCGGCCGCCGTTTCGAAAAATCCAGTAAAATCCGAAAATGGATACCACTACGTGATTCAGCGTCGAAAATTGATTAAAAAACATGTATACAACTTGGGGTCTACCTTCATCTCAATTTTGGCAAAATGCAGGGGTTGCGCATGTTTGCGCGCTCACTGGACCGGTTGTGCGCAACCAAAAAAATCGGTTGAGGGGTCTGAAATTCATGAAACGGCGAAAATCAAGCCCACCCTGTATATATACACATGATTTTTGGAAAAACTTCAGGGATCGTTTCAGAAGGGTCCAAAACGGATTTCAGTGAAAAAAAATTTCAAAAAAGTCCATTCTAAAAATTTTGAGGCCACTGCAATAGCTTCATTTTTCTTGAAAATTCGCTAGTTGGACGTTAAGGAACTACTCTGTAAAGAGGAACCTGGGATAAATCTTTTTCGTTAGACTCTGGAAGATTCAGCTCCAAAATAGATGAATACGTTGAAATATTGCTTCTTGAATCACTTTTATAAGTTGGAAGAAAGTGGAATCACATATCTAACAGAAAACTAACGATATTGCATTTTCTATGAGAGAAGAGATTATTCTAGCTGACGTGAATTAACGTACGTCGATAAACCCTGAGCAGAGGGGAAGACGCTACTGGTTGCTAGGCGACTTGTCCCGCAGAGCAGTGCCCAAGTTTGAGACCTACAATAATAACTAGGGATCCTCCAAATCTCCCCCAACCATGGTTCAATTACGCCAACTTTTTCATGGCGAACTGTCATATTCTGTTTCACACTCCGAGGCGCTTGAGGATATTATGATTGAGAGGGGACGACAAGGTCGACTGCCCTCATCTTCTGCTGTCACACGGGATCCCTGTCCCTTCTTAAACTAAGAATGTAATTACATCTGATGACGTCCGAGACGTCTATTTTTACCATTAAAACCGAGTATTTTCCAACTAAATTACCTCCTTGTTATGTAAACCAGATACTTAGGCAGCTAACACCGAATGAGGAATTTCACCATGTCAGAATTTCCTATTTTTGACCCCAAAATCGGATTCAGCACCTCGAAAAACCTCCGAAGGCAAACTTTCAACCCGAACTTCCTAATTTACGAATAAACAAAACAGTGTAGAAAATACGAATGTTTTAAAAAAAAACGGGAAAATGACGTCATCCTGGAATAGTTCATTTATGGCCGCTTGAAGCGCTGAGATCGAGAAATCCATAGTCCCCAAATGCAAAATTTCACGAAACAGTAAGTTCCAAATCGAAAAACTGAAGGAAAAAATAGAAAAAGCAAGATGGGGAAAATTCGGTTTCCCCTGATTTTGTTTGATAACTTTTCTCTTAGAAAACACGATTTCGTCGTCCCAATGGGCAACACTGGGAGGAGACGGCGATCCGAACAGCCCAATCAGCGAGCGTTCCCGCTGCACGTCTGTTTTCCCGGTGTTTTGAAATCAAAAATTTTGATTGTCTCCCAAAATAACAGGAGACTTATTTTCCGAAATCAGCCCGATTTTCATCTATCCCACACCATTAACAAAAAAATGAAAACAGATTCGGTGAAATTCCTCATTATAGCATTTCCGAATTGAGTTTAAACTTTTCCATTTAGGTTTAATTCTTTTCCATTTAGGTTTAAACCTTTTCTACTTAGGTTTAGACTTTTCCATTTAGATTTAAACCTTTTCCATTATGATTTAGACCTTTTCCATTATGATTTAGACCTTTTCCATTTAGATTTAACCTTTTTCATTTAGATATAAACCTTATCCATTTGGATTTCCTGTTTCCGGAGGCCTAGCGGTCTACTGCAGCGCCCGCCACCCACTGCTATCGTCCGACCCCTCAAATCGACTAGGCGGAGCGCCGATTTCGTTGAAAAAATGCACGTTTTTCCGCGTTTCAAACCCCACTTCTTCTCCCCTAAATACGGTTGTAGAATATGTTTTGATTATACCATTGGAAAGCTGAGATTCTAGCGCAGTTTTCACTGTTCTTGCATCTTGAAAAAGTATGGGTGCTCGTAGTTCAATATGAGATTGAAAGAATGCGAGGTTTCCAAAACGTAAAATTCTTTTTTAGGGACGTTTTCATGTCTCAAACCTTGACTCAAAAAAAAGTTAAGACATCTATCCGATAGGAAATTTAATGCTCTTTCCAACGGTATCCTCAAATTGTAATTTACACAGCTAATTAACGGAGTTATGACCAATTTAATGACATAAGGTCAAAATCACGAAAAAAAAGTTTAAAGTTAAAATAACTCAAAACGAAGGGTTTAAAAAAAATCGGACATTTTTGTTGCAAATTAGTTGTAGAATTGACTGGTACCGTATGGCAGACCAGTTAGGCTTACACCCTGTATAGTCCCAAATAGCTACAGAAATGTTGGATTAGCTGAATAGTCACGTGTTTTATATAATTAAATCATTCAGTCATGATAAGCCATAACCGCCAACAGGTTTGTTCCAATAAGCCAAAGGCCTCGAACTTTTTGGCACACACATTTTTGGTTGATGGAGAGAACGTGCCTCGTCCATACGATGCTAGGGGTAAAGATAGAAGAAGCCCACATTCAACGACCAGCTCAGTTACAACGCAGATGCCAACCAGAATTTCAACTCGATGAATCGGCCTTCCACCTTCAATCTCAACGCTCCATTTGTCAACTTGATAAAAGAAAAGCGAAAGTGCACCGTGACACTTAGATGAAATAAATAATAATGACCAGCCACCCGAGTCAACCGTGAACACAAGGGAAGGGAAGTTTTTTTCGGAACTGTGCATAACGAGAAAGATACTTATGAATATGCTCGGAGCTCTCACAAGAGATTTCTCTCCTTCTTCTCAGCGACTGCGGCCATCATTCCACCATCATCAATCCTTTGGTGAGGAAGAAAACCGAAAGCACAATGCAGTCTCCGACGAGGAGGTTTCGCGATGAAAGAGCGAGAAAAAAGGGGCCTTGACAAATAATACGAATGACAGATCAGGAAAAGCAAAAGGCTCCCTCATGAATAGGGGATCTGAGCCGCGTGCGACAGTAGTGCTACCTGTGGAAGCGTAAACGGAATTATTAGCTTACTCAAATTGAGAAAGTTGTGAAATTATTTCACAATGGGTTATTATTGTTTCCTGTATAGATCATTCGTCCGCAAAGATCACAGCTTATTTGCATTGTCACTGTTCATTTAATTATTTTTATTACCTACCAATATAGGTAGGTTACTACCTGCTTACCACACCATTCTGATTCGCCTTCGCCTCACAATCAAGTTTATTTGGAAGAAATAAATGCTTCACACTCGATTCGAAGAAATAGGGAGCTTCATAAGGACATTTGATTACTGGTTGCTAAGGAAGCAATAGTGTAACACTCGAAGAAACGAATAGCGATCGGATTTTAGTAGCTAACATTTCAACGGAGATTAGACCTCTTTTGCGATTCACCACTCATGATTCTGTTTCACCGAGGAAATCCCTGAAGTTCAACGTCGGGAGCGAACGGTTTGTCCTACAGAGATACTATTTTAAATTGGTGAAGAAACAAACCTTACCTTCATTTCGAGAGTTTTCGAACTAGGGCACTCTTGAAAATTTCAACCCTTATTTTTCACCCTTTAGAAGTGACTGACATCAACCAAAAGCTTCGCGGCACAACTAGACCCCAAATGGACCCCATAAACCGAATTTCAACCAAATCAGTCCTTGGTTGCTAAGAAAAGTGCTGCTTACGGCGGACGGACGGAAATTTTTTAGCATGGAGAATGCCTTAGCCTTGACCTACCTGGCAAAAAAAGTGTAGAGTTTTTCGGGAACGGTATCGAGTCACGAAATTTTGCTCAGTCGTTGACACAGAACTAAGGATCGTGTAACGTGGTGTAACCTATGGCGTAACTATCAACTATGAGATATGTTGTTACCCTAAATTTATGATAAA
>CM019178.2:0-40090 GCA_009739505.2 Apolygus lucorum
AAAACGATATGATTATCCATTTCATTGTTAAAAACCTGAAAACAATCTAGGTAAAATGTAAAAATCTATTCATGGACCGGAATCTGTTTCGACTTATGGCCCAGAACGCTTACTCGCTAAAAATCGAATTTGAACCGCCATAATCACGCTTTCGGCCAAAAGGCCTCATTAAAAAAAAATCTCCAAATCTCATTGGGCTCCCAAATGTCGAAAAAAAATTTTTTTTTGAAAATTTTAGGAACTGCATGAACGAGAAAAAATTCTTCTACAAAGATTTTCCACAATTTCAATATTAAAAAAAAAAACATTGTTATGACGATGCAAACATATTGTTTAGTAATGCATGCATTCCAGGGGACGTCCCATTGGATAAGCATTAGATCAGTTTAACCAGTTGTTAAGCGATAAAACTGTTTCACTCGATGTAATTTATTTATTACTTTAGGCAAGAAATACTGACCCCCCACCCCTTACCATTATCCACCTTAACATTTCTAGCGGCATGGAAGCCTGAAGAGCATTTTAAAATCCATGATCTACGACACCCAACATGCGAATTCGCGTTCACCCCCCCTTCCCCCCACCATCTCCAACGACAACAATGGTGCCAGTCTGGCACCAAAGCGGAAATACGTCGTAACATTGAACTTTCATCTGTTAGTTTTGGTAGGCAGTCCATCGAAGTTCACATCCGTATTAGGTTTATGAACACGAAATATGCGGTTTATGGCATCATGGCACCATGTCCTGGCACCATGTCCTGGCACCATGGAGGCACCACTATTAGTTCCATGGTGGTACAGAGAATAATTCTTGAAAATCCGGAGGTATAATGAGAATTTTTCCTCAATTTCAAAGCTTGGGTACAATTAGTAAGCAGTAAAGGAACCGAAATATTGAAAAATCGGATATTTTGTGAATATTATTCCCCACTCACCCCCTCCCCTTGCGAATTTTGGTACTCTGGTGAAATCATGTACAACTCGGAAGTTATTTGAGTCAAACAAAAAAGGAAACACGCAAATCGGTTGGAAATTGAGGCCTGGGCAGAGTTTACAAGATTACGCCCGCAAACGCACGTTTTTTAAGCATTAACCCCCCCTTTCCCCCTCTTAAGGGGACCCAAAGGTCACTTTGATCGGGGCAGCGGTTTTTTCGGTATTTCAACCATATCTTGTGAACCACTCAACCAATTGCTTTGAAATTTTGAACAAAGTCTCATCCCATCAATACAAATACACCATAAAAAAATTATTTAGTTTCAATCACCCAGAAAAAAAATATAGCACTTTAAAAAAAATTTTTTGGGGGGTAAATGACCCTTTTGTTGGCTTATTAGTGAAGATATTTAGCTCAAACTTCGGGTCGATTGTCAGCTATTACGATGCATTATTTATGGCGACGGAAACTTTTATAAAACGACGGGGAGGGGGAATTTTCCATTTTTTCATTTTTTACAAAAATACTACTTTTTTTGGGTATAAATCGTTTTGGCGCAGTTAACTCTAAATTCCCTTCGCCATATCTATAGAACGATGATATGAGAAGGTTGTGTGAAAGTTTGGTGAGAATCTATCGAGCAGTTTTCATAAAAACGGGATAAACGCCCGCAAAAGTGCAGTTTTGCAGGAGAGCTGGATTTTCAGCATTTTTTCAAATGGCTGGCGCGACTCCCGTGCTTGCTTCTCATTGGGCAGCCGGATTTCCGTCTTTCCAATCCCGGCTAATCGATTATAAATATCGATGGATAAACTCGAATGAGTGGGAATCGATTGAGCTTTCGAAATAACCTTCCAGTTCTGTTGTTTACATCTCCTATTGTTTACATCTCGTGTTGTAGTTTTTTAGAGCCAGTTTTCTCCGGGTTTTTTCGTTTTTCTCCAGTTTTTACGTGTTTCCGCCAGTTTTATAATGACCAAGCCAAAAGGGATTTTTAAAAAGAAGAAGAGTGTATTCAGTGGTCGCCCAAACTGGCGTTCCAGTCCCATTCCACCCATGATCCCACTGTCCATTCAAACTCCTGAGCCTGGAAGTCCGCCTCTGGAGCCGGCAACGTCGACGAGTTCATGCTCTGGTTCATCTTCTGCTTCGAAGATTGAACACAATCTTCCAGAATATGAACAATACGACAGTATATAAAATATTCTATTTGATCTGACAACATAATTTCATACTTCTGATAAATCCAGGAGTGCTATGAGCGAGCGCTCCTTGTGAAATCTCGAGGTAGGTAGCTCCAACTTCAACGTGGAGTTTGAAACACTTCTAAGCTCCCGATTTTCAAAATTCTTTCAGCAATGTGTTCTAAATATAGTGTAGTTATAAGAAAACGAAAAAAAAAAAATTCGGTTTTTTTTACCAAAAGTGACCTTTGGGTCCCCTTAAAAAGCAAAATCCAAAATTCCGGCGCCGTAGTGCACAACTAGATAGTATTTCGCGTCAAACGAAAAAAGAACCACGAAAATCGTTTGAGAACTAAGGCCTGGGCAGAGTACACAAGATTATGCTCAAAAACGCACGTTTTTCGAGCATTAACCCCCCCCTTTCCTCCCCTTAAAAGGCAAAATTCGAAATTCCGGCGACGTAGTGCACAACTAGATAGTTTTCCGCGACGAACAAAAAAAGATTCAGGAAAATCGGTTGAGAACTAAGGCCTGTGCAGAGTACACAAGATATACACACACAGACATACACCTATGGTTTTTTTCGCGGATTTGGATTCAGAATGGTCTAAAACGGATTACTGTGTGGTTATTTTTTTTTCTGTTGAGTGTTGTCCAACTTCACCTCAGATCGATCGCATAAGGACGCCCAAGTCTTACTGTGGGACGTCCTAAAAATGCACCAGTGGCCGGAAATGGGTTAATATTTAAAACAGGTGAGAAAGAAGGGGAGAGAGATGCTGTCGCACCTACAAGAGGGAGAACTCTTCTGGGCTGCAAAACCAACTTGCCTAATCCCCAAAAACATCGTTGAAAGGGGAGAGGGTGTAGACTTGCTACCAAACTCCTAAGACGTGACAACACTCGGCAATCCACCGCACAAGAAAAGATCGGTGTGACAATGGCTGCCTTACAATGACTGTGTGACAAGGTGAGACGATTTGTGCGGAGGGAAGGTAAAAGAGAAAATGAAATTTACTGGAGGGTTCATGAGCGTTGCGAGCTGAGAGGTCGGATGAGGGTGGAAGGGACACGTGGTGCGAAAGTTATGTCATCTATTAGCCGCCTGCGCCACGTGCGGCGGACGCGGATCACCGAGGATTAAGGGAACTGCGGCAGCCGGGTGTTGACGTTGCGAGGCGATACGTCATAGAGGTTGCCTCAGGTAACTCTGAGTGGAGGCCTGGTGGCGATTTTCGCCGTGCTTGGTTTACCGAAGACTGAGGGCTGAGATTAGAGGAGCGAGGTTCATGAAGTCTACCTTCCTAGCCTGTAGACCCTACATTATCGCCTCACAAAGTGCTTACATGTAGAAAACAGATTAGGCTAATTTTAGAGAGGGAAGTGAACCCAAAAATCGCCGTGAAAGGATAATAATAGAAACCTAAATCAATAAAAACCATATAACTCGAGATCATAAACTATCCAAATTGTCCCAACATTTGGGTTGGTTAACGGTTTACAGACTAAATTTCTGTTCACGACAAGCTGGTTGGTTAGCGGTTTATACACTAAATTTTTTTTTTCCAAACAGACTGGTTGGTTAACAGTTTACAAACTAAATGTTTTTCCCCCAACAGGCTGGTTGGTTAACGGTTTAAAAACTAAATTTCTTTCACCAACAGGCTGGTTGGTTAACGGTATCCAAACTAAATATTTTAGATTTAGATTTATTGGCAAACACATTAAACACAAAGTAAATTTTCATTTAAAAACGCTGCAAATTATTACATAATGGTCCATTTTTTTATTTTTCTATATAGATCACTCGTCTGCAAAGCCACCAACCATCCAACATGAAGAAAAACATCGATCGCATTTCGGTGAGCTTTAATTTGAATGGAGGTTAGGCCTCTTTTGCGATTCACACTTGTGTTTCTGATTTATCGTACGTCCAAACTTTAAATTCTCGTAGGGAGCGAACGGTTTGTCCTACAGAGCTCCGCGGGGTCTCAAAAAATTCTAAAAATTCTATAGAATCTTAAATTGAGGAAAAACAATACCTGTATATCAAAATGTTCTGAGTTATGGCGTTTTCAGAATTTCAAAATTGATTTTGGAACCCTTAAAAGTGACCTACATCAACCAAAATCGTCGGGGTACAACTAGACCCCAAATGGAGCCTACATATCAAATTTCATCAAAATCGGTCAATGCTAAGTGGCAAAAGTGCTGCGTACGGCGCCGCGGCGGACGGCGGACGGACGGCCAAATTTTTATTCGATTTTTGGATTCTACGTGCCTTGAAACGTAAACCATCAAATTTTGAGGGGGTGTTGAAATTTTTTTTCTTGGTCGATCCCAAAGGTTCATTATTGAAAATAATAAACCAAAATGATCGTCCGATCACAAATGGATTTGTTTCCAACAGATTGGTTGGTTAACGGTTTACAAACTAAATGTTTGATTACCACACATGCTGCTAGGTTAACAATTTACATATTAAATTTCTGTTCTCAACAGGCTGGTCCGCTGTGAGGGTAGTGGAAGGTACTTAAAGGTTGATGTTTCGAGATTAACTACTTTGCATCGGATCATGTATACAGTCGGGTTATGGATGCGAGGAAGCTATGTCCCAATTGGCGGACGTTTTTTATATTTTAAAATATATATGTATTTTTTTCAGCAGGAAAATAAATTTGAGAAACAATTGTAAATCAATTTCCCATCGGTAATTATGACGTGTTGACTTTTCCAATTATTGTAATTATTCGAAGAAAATGGATTTCTTGTATTACGTGACTGATAATTTCTCATACGTTCAACAATTATTACGAAAGTGATTTACTCGTGTATTTCGTCAAATTATGTTTTTTTCCGATCTTGCGATACTTGGGCAGTATATGAAACAACATCCAATAGTAGCCACGAATAGCACTCCGAGTGCTAAAGAAATCCAAGTCATAGTCACAACGAAAAGTGCCATAAAATAGCAAGGTTTGAGGCAGTAGGGGCCGTGCGCTGGGTAGAAATTCGGAGTCATGCCGTACACTAGAACCGAACCAAAAACGAGCAGAGCTAGTTCCCAAGTGCACAGGAAAATTCTGTAGCAGAGAATCAAATTGTACTTTTTTGTGTACATTTCAAGTTGTTCGTTGGGAATCAGCACGTTGGGCAAGGTGGCCAATAGGAGAGCTCCTTCAGCGATGAGGTAGATCGGAAGGCATCTCTGCAGAGGGCAGTTGTTGAAGTTGATGATTCCCATAGCTATGAGAATCGTGCCGCCGAAGACGATGGCGAAGACGAAGAAGACGAAGGCCGCGACTCGACAAGCATCTTTCAGCCTGACGACGATGAGCCGCTTCAAGTCTTCGTTTTGTTCAGGTGGGCAGATGCTGGGGGTGTCCGATGACTGCTTAGAGTGGTGAGGTTGTACTTCAGACATTTTATTCGTTGCATTCGGGTGTTCTATTGACTATCCAGTAGTAACATCTTACTGTCTCAGGAACAAGATTGTAAACTTCAAATCTCAAACTTCGATGGTTGAATATGGAACCATCGCTGGTAAAACTTCAGTACAAAATACGCGTCTTTGCAAGTTCCTAAAGGTGATGTTTCTTGCAAACATGAGAGGTATTTCGGAACCTTTATGCCTCGATTTTTGAACACCAAAAAATAACAGGAAATTGAAAAACTATCTACTTTTCACACCAAATTCACGAGGTACAAAAATATTTTGGGTACTTATCTAATTGTTTTGAAAATTTATGTGATTAATGTGCATAAGTTGAACGAGAAAGAAAATTTGTAAAGACGTATCATGGAGGAACCCTACCTGGGCAACATATTGAAGTTGAAGATACCATTTGAGTGGAATTTACCGAAAAAACATTAATATAAAATAGTAGTTATTTCAAAATTTGTAATTTTACTTAACAAATTTACGTAGGTAATATGCCGATTACGGTTTGAAAAGCTGAAGCTGAGATATATTCGACGATACAGAGTTTCTGCGGTTGTTGAACAACAAATGGAATAATCTTAAAAAGTGTAGAAGGAGTCTTCTCTGCTCTCAAGTTTCAAACTGTAAAATTTTCACACCATTTGGACATTTTGACCTCACATCACTCCGAAGATGAGAGTATTCGAAAAACGACTGACTTGTGGTCGAAATGGTCATATTCTGTTAAATATCATAGTTCTAAACAGAAAAAAAGTCATCACTTCTTACGCTTTCTTGATTAAAATCGCCTCTGCGCCATCAGCACACCGAATTATATGAAATGAATAATTGTGTAGTAGGAATGTATGGCCATGGAAATACCGCCATTTTAGATATGTACATACTGAGGAAGACGTGGGTGGCGACGCCACAGAGTACTCATCCTGAGATTCTGAGCTGGCGTAACTTTGTGGCGCTTCTGAAGCACTTTTATAATGTCCTAATATGAATCACTTGAGGCAATAGGTTTCTGTGTTAGCCTACAACGCTCACAGAGCTGTCTCCTGTTTGGGAAGCCAGTGATGTACGAAGAAGCGCTGGAGGAGATCCAGTACCTTTCAACCCAGATCAGCCTGCAGCATCCTCCACACAGTACACCACCTTCGACTCGAGCCTGAAACTACACATTGCGGTGTCAAAGGATGCAGCAGTTCCCAGATTTATAGTGGTGACCTCGGTATGCAAGATCTCTCCGTAGATCCCTTGAGCACCAACTAGCCCTGTCAAAATGTTTTTCAAAGAAAATTTTGGGAGTTTCTAAATTCTTCGATTCCTTGTGTTTTTGGGAGGCTGAATCCGAATCTGTGGTTTGCCATCAAAATTTCGTGACAAAAAATTGGAAAAAAAATGAAGAAGTTGTTTTTGGCCTATAACTCAAAAACGACCAACTTTAAGTAGAAATCTATTATATGCAAAATAAAAGCATGTTAAATTTGCTACACATTTCATTCCTTACGTTTTTTGTTTGACCAAACCGGTAGGAATGAAATTTCGGTGGAAGGAAATTAATACTTCATTTATTGAAAAAACTAAAAACAATAACCAAATACGTCGAATATTCTGCAAAGTACTTACAGCAAAATCTGCATATTTTTAACCAGCGCTAGGGCCTAAACGTCAAGAAAAAACGCTGCAAATCATTGCCCAAAGGTTTATTGTTTTCTGTATAGATCACCCTTCTGTATAGATCACTGGTTCTCCATCAATAGCACCTACCACCATCTGTATTCTCCCTTGACCTTCCCTCTTGAATTTCAGCTTCCTGCGTTCAATAGGATTGAAAATGGCTTCGGAGCTCATTCAGCTGATCAGTGATCTGAAGAGTGAAAAAGATCTCCTTGAATGCTGGAGACGCCTGGAAGAGCACTTCCATTCAATAGGATTGAAAATGGCTTCGGAGCTCACTCAGCTGATCAGTGATCTGAAGAGTGAAGAAGATCTTTTCGAATGCTGGGGACGCCTGGAAGAGCACTGATCAGCTGAGTGAGCTCCGAAGCCATTTTCAATCCTTTTGAATGGAAGTGCTCTTCCAGGCGTCTCCAGCATTCGATTATCGAAATCACTTGATGGGTTCGAACAGGCTTTGTTAATATAGGTGTTTGCTAACTTAAAAAGAAAGAAACGGTGTAATTTTTTGCACTTAAGAAATATTAATTTGTCCCCTTTTCAGTAAGAAACACGTCGATATTGCAAGGAATAAAATCGATGTTGCTAACATCGATGTTCGATAGTATCGGATCTCTCAACATCAATGTTAAAATATCGAACATCGATGTTTTGAAAACTACTTCATTGAATCCCTACTTTAAAGAATCGTTATCTTTTTTTGTACTTCGAAGGAATATATTATTTTTTTTGAAGTGTATTTCGATACCTTAAAGCGCGAAGGAGCTATGTCCAAAAACGGAGTTTCCAAAAACGGAGTGCATAATTCCTAAAATAATGGCTTACTACACTAAACTCTAAAATTCTTCAACAAATTTTCAAGCTATAATCGTCAAGAAGGTCAATAATAGTTTTGTTGGATTTGAGTTTTTTTGAAATAAAGAAAAAATAAAAAATAAAAAATCTGGAAGATGGGTGGACGTGTGCTTTAAGGTATCGATTTGTACTGCGTGCTTAAACTTGCCTTTCTTTACGAAGTTCAGTTTTTAGTACGAAACACCGTGTGTTCGGCAATATTAGCCGCCCTCAACACCCCTTCTGACATTTCACAGCTGAGCCATGTGTCCCCTACGATGTCCCCGACCTGACAAATAAGGCTCTTCTCAATTTCCTCGTGAAGTGCCGACAAACCAAGACAGAAACTCAATATTTTTTAGTACGTACCTGGACGTCACCACTGTAAAAATTATGTATTCCACGAACTCTTGGCAGTTTGATGAGATTTTTTAAAACCGTAACGACTGAGAACATAACGTCTTGCCTCTTCAGGTAGAATTCGTGATTTTCACCTTGAGCTGTAATTTCCTCCAGTATTGTACGCGAGGAGTTGTATAACCTTCTCAATGGTTCGCGGTTTCGGTCTATAATTAATTTTTGAATGGTGACCACGTTAGTAGACAAAGAGTAATTGGAACTTGAGAGAAGATTGACGTTGGCGTGACTTGAAAATAGTATTTGTTCTCAACTCTCGTTTCAGCCTTGGCTCGGGATTTTCGGCCTGGTTGGCGAGAAGCCCTCATGTACTTTTTCGTTCACGTCATTCACGGAGTAAAACAATGCATTGTAGAAACCTCACTATAGTCAGCTATTGTCGGTAAGTCATAAAAAACGAGATTTCGACTGTAGAAAATTGAAGAAAACGTTTTATTGAAATATGAAATAGTTCATCTTTAAATTGTTGCAGGGGACAGTTACAAGATATTTGAAGATATGAGGAATTGGTATGGAATATTTTCACTCGTTCATTCGAGTGGGTGTATAAGCTAGCGAGATTCGTAATTCTTAAGCGGTTTAGCTCACAGGATTTGACGATCCATCAGTGGTTAAAATTACTGGGCTTGCTCATAAGTACCTAAGTACTCAAGTCGAGATTATGAAGCTCTTTCAAGGGGGTGTATAGTGTTGTCAATTGGGGTAATCAATATCGAAAGCCAAACGGAACTATGGAAAATGAGAATCTCATTTCAACCAAGAACCTTCCATCATTCCCAGCGGTTTTATCGAGGAATTTTCAACAACCGATCTAAAACTCATAAAATATTATGGAGGTAGAATTGTAAGTGGCCTGTTGATCCAGGGTGCATGAGCTTGTTGTTCTTGAGTCTCTTCACCTTCTTCTTGGTGGGTAACTTTGGGTCCCCAATGTATCCAAATAATCATCTGCTCTGCCATTCTCAGGAAGTACATCAAATTTCTGCCAAAGTTGGCTAATTTTCATCATTTTGCACTTTCGATGCGTTTGCTGGTTTCATCTAAAATTCCTGTAAATAGTCGCTTCCTCTTTCCCCCGTCTCGTCATTTCATAATTTTCTTCTTTTCTTATGTTATCAATTTTTTATGCGTTTTTCTTCCTATAATTTCAGCCTCCCATCTCCCTCTTAATAATAATAGTTTTATTTGTAAAACGCCTAAGCTGGCATAACAAAGGTCAACAAATAATTGAACACAAAAAAAGAAAAGGACATCAAGGGAAACAACTCCCTAGTCATGAAAGTTGTTGTTCGTTAAATTCTTCAACTTTATACAGTTCGGCTTCAATCAACCCCTAATCAAATTACAAACCAAAAAAAAAAAAAAATCAAATTTGGCCTAAAATTTTTTTTTTCACAAATTACGACCGTCTTCGTCCCCCCATCGGCTACCCCAGAGTGCAAACCTCTGTCTGACCACATATCCTCAATTTGATTTCTTGCTTCCGAGTCTACCAAGGTAGCGGAAGCTTTGTTTTCACTTTTCAAGGATGAAAGAAAAAAGTTCTCCAAAATCAAAATTTTCACTCGCGTATTGCGTGTCAGACCATTCTGAACAATTTTGGTTCCGTGTCTGTCTGTCGGTGTGTCTGTGTGTCTGTCATGAATTCCTTGTAACGGGCATAACTATACGAAGTTATTGTTCGATTCTATGAAATCTTCAGGGATTGTGCGGATTAGGTTGTAGATGGTCCCCAATGAAGATCATCACTTCCGGACTGATAGTAGCCGGTGCGCATGAGCAAACGTGAATTTCCTTGTAACGGCCATAACTTCTACATTTTCTACCCGATTTCGATGACATTTTCAGGGATTACGCGGTTTAGGTTGTAGATGGTCCTCAATGAAAATCAAGGCCTTAAAATTTACAGAAGCCTCTGCGCATGCGCAAACGTGAAATCCTTGTAACAGTCAAACCACTTACATTTTTCATCCGAATTTGATGACATTTTCTAGAATTGTCCAGATTAGCGTGTAGATGGTCCCCTATGAGAGTAGTGAAAGGTACTTAGAGATTGGTGTTTTGAGAATAACTACTATGCATCGGATCATCTATATAATCGGGTTATGGATACGAGGAACCTATGTGCCACACCCACTTGGCAGACGTTTTCATTGGCAGACCTTCGCTAAAGTCCTTAATTTCTCCTTTCCCCATTTTATTTAGTTGAATTCATAATATTCATTATGTCAATATTTTTTTCTTGCTTCCCCCTACCTTCAAATTTATTTTCCGTAAAAACTAGTAAAAAATTTTGCAAAAAAATTTGCGAATTTTGTAAATTGGGCGTGCCCGTAAGTAAATGAACAAATAAATAAACCCCTTATTCATCGTATTCTTGAAGGGACGTGTACCTACCTGAAGTGGACTACAGCACAACGATGTCGCCATGCGGGTGAATGGAACACTACATCTTTACATCTTGTGTCGTGCGAGTGAACCTCAGAGCCTTATACTAGCTTATCCTGGTTGAGATGCACATACTCCAGACAGCTGAGGATGTAAAGATGGGGATGGCCAGCACATTGAGCTCCCTAAACATGCCTCGGAAGCTCTCGTTTCAGCCCAAACGTTTAATTACTCGAATGGATTTAATTTGGGGAACGAATATTTTTTCTACATGAGAGGAGTTTCTCCAGGGAAGGATACCGTATGTACATAGCTCTTCTCTAGAAACAAGCGCAGTAAACTGTACGTATTTGAGATATTTCCCGGGCTCCACAAGCATTAAACGCTGAAAATTATTACACGAAGGTTTATTATTTCTATACAGATCACTCGTCTGCAAAGAACACGGCTTTGCCATTGTCAGTACCTAGTTACCAACCATAGGTACTACCTATCTACAACATACATTCTTCACAATTAAGTTTATTTGGAAGAAATAAACGCTTCGATTCGAAGAAATGAAGAGTTGTAATTTAATTACTGGTTGCTAAGGATGAAAAACTGAAGAGAACTCGAAGAGACGAACAACGGTCGTATTTTGTCAGCTAAAATTTCAACGGAGATGAGTCCTCCTTTGAGATTCACACCCGTGTTTCCGATTTAACGTAAGCTCAACCCTTAAGTTCTCATAAGGAGCGAACGGTTGGTCCTACAGAGCTCTGGGTAGTCTCATTCGATTCTAGAAATTCAATACTTTTTTAAATCGATGAAAAAACTATACCTTTATATCAAAAGTCTTTGAGCTAGGGCGTTTTCAAAATTTCAACTCTTATTTTCCAACCCTTAGAAGTGACAGACATCAACCAAAAGCTTTGAAGCACAATTAGACCCTAAATGGAGCCGAAATTTCTTCAAAATCGTTTCATGGGAACTAAGGAAAGTGTCATGTATGGCGGTCGGCAACATTTTTATTTGATTTTCGGATTCTACGTACTTTGAAATGTAAACCAACAAATTTTGAGGGGGGTTACAACTTTTTTTCTTGGTCGATTCCAAAGATTCATTATTGAAAATAATAAAAATGCATTCGTACGTCAAGGCCTTACATCTTGTCAAATAAATTGTCAAGGGGATGTACATTGAGGAATTTAAGGAACATCATGTTCCTCCTTCCTTAGAAGAACAATTGGACTATTGATTGGAGAGGAAACTCTCTCTTATAGCTTCATTTGGAACAGTATTGTCGTGCAATAATGATTATCACCATAACTAATATTATACTGCCCACTCAACTAGTCGTGTGATCACGAACCATCCAACTCCAATCAAGATCGTCCACGATCTGAGAAAGTGACTTCCTCGGCACGATCTCCCGATGCCCGAAGCGTCTTTGGTCAATTCATCCCACACCTCGTCGTACGTCGTATCTGGAGGATCATTCTGCACCCCCTCACCATCCACAAGCCTGCTTGCTCTGCAGGATCTTTTTGCTATTCCTGGTACACCTTCAGAACGTCCAGCACTCACGACTCGACTTCGTGATCTACAAGAATCGCCGGAAGTACCGTCTAGGTCGTGTTCAGCTGAGTTTTCCGTTTTGTTTCCACACTATTCCCGTTTTCCTCCCTCGAGAACTTGCGCTCACATAACGAAAACTTCTCCCTGACACCAATAAAGTTTTACAGGGCTGTCAACAACTAAATTCTCCGTCCACACGTGATCCGCTCTCGTGAACACTGAGTTGTTATGTGAAGTTACCTCGTGTTACACTAACCGACCCAGTGACATTTCCTCGGGTGATTTCTGAAGCTCAATTCCCACCAAATTATGCCTCTTTTGTGGGTGGATATGCTCTGAGGCAATTGGGTGGTTAAGAGCTGTTACGAGCTTAGATCCGTTGTGTTCTTTGAAAGCTCACGCTATCATTGACGAGCGGTTACCCAAAGTTACTTCATACCTCACCTTGAGGCCAGTCAGTCTCAATTTGAAACGATCAAGATAGTATCACTGCCTTACAAAAATATTAGATGGACTTGAAGCATTCAATCTGAATTCCCTCATAAAACATGATACACAAACCAGTTCCATCACTCTTTCGAGTAGTAGCAAAATTTGTTCAATAGAGTTTGAGAAGTTGGTGTTTCAGAAGAATAAATTTGCTTCCTAGTGTATCCTTTGAGGGCTTCAATGTTTTACCACCTCACCCAAGGGCTGTTAATGTAGGTTTTACTCTAGCAAAGTTGAAAAGTTATCCTTGAAAATATAAAATATTGTTAAAATGTTCACAAATGTAATCCAGTCTGAATCGTGTTATTTTACATTGGCGCAGCGGAATAAACGTTTTTAAAAAAAGGCAAGTAATATGCCGATACAAGAGACAGGATCTTCCACTGCTAGTTGAGATGAACAGCCAAAGGATCAGGGGTTGGGGCTGCTGAGACACCGGCATCGAAGAAGTAATTTCATGGACGTCCAATGCAGTCGATCAAGTTCGGTGAGAATGACGAAGATAAAGAAACGAGAATCGATTATTTCTGAGTTTTAATATAACATATAAATGATAATCCTAGTAGTTGATATAAGCTAGTAGTTGATCCTGTCATCTGTCTGCATAAAAAAAAGGAAATACAAATAAAAAAACTTGAGTAATATGCCGAGACAGATGACAGGATCAACTACTAGCTGATAGTGGAGATGAACTGTCCAAGGATCAGAGGATGGGGCTGCTGAGGAACCAGCATCGGAGAATTAATTTCTTAAAAGTCTTGAGCAGAAGATCAGGAAGAATATCGAAGATGAAAAAACGAGGATATATTGTATCTGACTGGGTGGAGCTATCACAAAGAATCTATGGAGCAGGCTGATTGCAGAAAGACGAGTTTTAGCTTTCAGGTTTCGGGACTGGCTAGATTTGTAATAAATTGGGAACATTTGCAGGTACTTGCGAAATCGGAGAGAATTTAGAAGAAAGATTGAGAGATCACTTGGTTATTGAAATTAATGATGTCAAGTATATAAATCCAAGCAGTAATGCATCTTTTCAGCAAGTGGAAGCAACTGCCTGAGAATAGAGCGAGCACTAACACTTTTTTAAATGATGAAATCTGTATGTGTTTTTTTTAAATAGTGTTTCGACATTTTGGTTGCTTGCTAATTCAGTGAGATCGAGATGGAGAGTATGGGTTGGATGGTGCCCTCTCACGTTTGACTGCCATTGAGTGAGTCTATGTTTTGTTTTTTAATGAGTATCAATTTTGGTTTAATATGAACACAATTGTGTGCATGAATATACCTCGATAGGAAAGTTAGCTTGAACTTTATTTTGGACTGGTGTAAAATTGTTTTACGTCCATCTTCTTTTGCCTGATTCTGTTTATTGTAATTTTCAGGCCAAAGACCCGATAGTCGGCGATTCACAAGGCTCAAAGCTCCAGACATTAGATTGCCAGTATTGACAGGGCCAGCAAGGGAAGGGATGATTAGTTTCGGCCAGTAGATTGATGAGTAGGGGACAGAGGGGGAAAAGGTGTAGGATTTACTCTAGTTTAGTTGACAAACTAGACAAAATAACAAAATCGAAAAGCGGACGCTTTGTTCCAGGTTAGTCTAATCCCTTACGATCAGGCACTAGGTTGTCCCTTCCTTTCCCCACAATTTGGAGGAGCAAAGTTGCCACCCACCACCTCCAGCCATCTCAAGGAAGGTCAGTTTCATCAACAGCTTTTCTAGGGAAAAAATCAGCCAATTTTTATGATTCTTGTAGATTCTTCTTATTTTTATATTATCTACATCCATGCACTTGTTTAATTCCAAAAGTAAAAAATTGTTCAAAAATTTGAAATTTTCAAAAGTTTTTTTAAAATTCATTAGTGCATCTACCTAGGGAATTGAAAAACTGAAAGATTAGACCAATAATAATTATTGGTCGATTTTTATTTGATTGACCAGAGAAAAGGGGGAAAACTGTTTATTAACAGACTGAGGCCCCCTTAACATCATGAGAGGAACTAAAGCCATCTGGGAGTACTTTTTTCAAAAATCAGCTTATTCATTATTGGCAGTTGGATACCTGGTGTTATGACAGCAAATACAGTTCTGAAACTACTGTCCGGTGTTGTTAACCAAAACTTAACCTCGCTATGGAAAGGCAAATCACCGCTACGTGGATTCAAATTCGTGAGTTGTGGTTTTACTGTATTCAACATCGTTCCTATTGATTAGAGGGAAAACTCCTGCGCCCGAGAAGATTGCCCCGAAGATCGACAATGGTTATTCCAACCTCAGTTGCGCATTCCCTAATCGAATTCAACGGGCCTAAACTTGCACAAGAGACACGGGAGAGCTCACCAAGATGCTAATGAAAGTGTGTCATTGCCAGTAATCATCCGTTTGACAATCACGTCTCGATAGCGATTCTCTAATAATAGTCCGGAACTCGCGTCCCGTCCTTGGCAGCAATTGGCTCATTAGACACTCTGACTACCTGCTTCAAGGAAGGAAATCCCTCCAAATTCCAGATGACGAAGGAACATTGCAGCTCAAAAAATTCAATCACTCGAAGTCACGAACGTTTAAACTACACCGGCAGCATTAGTTCATGTATCCTCCACTAGGGAGTAAAGCGTTTTGGTTTACTATTTTCAACAATAAACCTCTGGAATTGACGAAGAAAAAACGCTGCAAATCATTGCACAAAGGTTTATTATTTTCTGTATAGATCACCCTTCCGTATAGATCACTGGTTCTCCACCAATAGCACCTACCACCATCTGTATTCTCCCTTGACCTTCCCTCTCAAATTTCAGCTTCCTGCGTTCAATAGGATTGAAAATGGCTTCGGAGCTCACTCAGCTGATCAGTGATCTGAAGAGTGAAGAAGATCTCCTCAAATGCTGGAGACGCCTGGAAGAGCACTTCCATTCAATAGGATTGAAAATGGCTTTGGAGCTCACTCAGCTGATCAGTGATGTGAGGAGTGAAGAAGATCTCCTCGAATGCTGGAGACGCCTGGAAGAGCACCTCCATTCAATAGGATTGAAAATGGCTTTGGAGCTCACTCAGCTGATCAGTGATGTGAGGAGTGAAGAAGATATCCTCGAATGCTGGAGACGCCTGGAAGAGCACTTCCATTCAATAGCATTGAAAATGGCTTCGGAGCTCACTCAGCTGATCAGTGATCTGATCAGTGAGCAATGATTTGCAGCGTTTTGGTTTATTATTTTCAATAATAAGCCTTTGGAATCGAGCAAGAAAAAAAAATTTTAACCCCCCCTCAAAATTTGATGTTTTACGTTTCAAGGTACGTAGAATACGAAAATAGAATAAAAACGCTGCAAATCATTGCTCAAAGGTTTATTATTTTCTGTATAGATCACCCTTCTGAGTAGATCACTGGTTCTCCATCAATAGCACCTACCACCATCTGTATTCTCCCTTGACCTTCCCTCTCAAATTTCAGCTTCCTGCGTTCAATAGGATTGAAAATGGATTCGGAGCTCACTCAGCTGATCAGTGATCTGAAGAGTGAAGAAGATCTCCTCGAATGCTGAAGACGCCTGGAAGAGCACTTCCAGTCAATAGGATTGAAAATGGCTTCGGAGCTCACTCAGCTGATCAGTGATCTGAGGAGTGAAGAAGATCTCCTCGAATGCTGGAGACGCCTGGAAGAGCACTTCCATTCAATAGGATTGAAAATGGCTCTGGAGCTCACTCAGCTGATCAGTGATCTGAGGAGTGAAGAAGATTTCCTCGAATGCTGGAGACGCCTGTGTAAGCCTTTTGGCCCCACGCTTGATGGCAGCTGAATTTAAATGAAGCCAACAAGCGGTGATGGGCGTTTGGGGGTCGTGTTGGTTGATAAAAATCAACGAACACGAGTACCAAACGTTTGCACACGAGTTCGGGGGTTTTGATTTGAAGTTAATTTTAGCTGAAATAAAATATCGAAAAACACTTAGAATTTAAAATGGTAGCAAATGATATTTACCTGTGGCGACAAAGCGTGGCGACGTCGGCGACTGCGTGGCGATCGTCGTACAGCAAAACTCGAAAGCCTGAAGGGCGAAATAAAGTGAAACAGGTACACAAGTGTGTCCTTTTGCCTAAGGGGCTGACGGTTGTCCTGAAGGGACCTAATACCAATTGAGGGGTGTCGTTGCACTCTCCTCTAACCTTTTACTGAACCAGGTATACTCAGAAGAAGAACTACAAAGTACAACTAGCAGGTGGATTTATTAGAAATTAGGAACGGCAAATGACTTCCCCACAAGTGTGGCGATTAGGAGCTGAAGGCTTTCAAGTATAGATTTACAAATTACAGTATGGTTTCCAGTTTTCAACAAAGTACATTCAGATTTCAATCTCATTTATCAGTTTCCAAGCATAGGTCATCAATCCAAAAATCAGGTAAGTATTCGTTAAGGTTTGTTCAAATGTTTTCAATCTACTAATGTTCTCAAAATTATCAATGTTCTTTAAATGTTCAATGTTCTCAATTTTACTCAAAGTTGTTTTACTAATGTCTTTTTGCTCTTACTCTAGCACAGTTGCATAAATAATTGGCCAATGTATTTATGTTAAAGGTTTCAACACTCACTGTCGGGCCCGGAGGTATCCTCAAGTTGGGTGTGGCGATGGAAGATTTCGTGACGATTCGGTAGCTCGAAGACGTGGCGATCGTGGCGAATAAGGGGGGGGGGTACGGGAGGAAGATTCGTCAGGATGGGGCGGACACACTTTCGACTGACTTTGAGCGCTTCTGGACTGGGTATGAGGCGACCGTCGTTGGCGGGGAGCTCAGGTGGAGTCCTCCCCCCTCCGCCCCGCCTGAAGATGGTAGTGGGGACGGCTGGTCGAGTGGGGGAGAGACCGTTGGGTCCCTCCCAGCTGAGGGGGGAGGGACGCGCGGGGTGGCGTTCGGCGTCGAGTGTCTTGTTCTCCACCTGAGCTGATGACGTCACCTACGAGGCTGACCGAAGGGGGCTAGTGGTGCCCAGCTCCCGCTTCACTGGAAATTGGGCCCAGAGAGCGAGAGCTCACACCTGGAAGAGCACTTCCATTCAACAGGATTGAAAATGGCTTCGGAGCTCACTCAGCTGATCAGTGATCTGAAGAGTGAAGAAGCCTTTGAGCAATGATTTGCAGCGTTTTTTACCCACCAACATTTTTTTTACCCACCAACTTTTTTTTACCTACCAGCTAGGTACTACCTACCACACCATACTGGCTTCACACCCTCACAATCAAGTTTATTAGAAAGAACTAAACGCTTCACACTCGATTGGAAAAATAGAAAGCTTCGTATGGAAATTTGATTACTGGTTACGCAGAAGGCAAAACTGTATACAAATCGAAGAAATGAACAGCGATCGCATTTTAGTCCGATAAAATTTGAATGGAGATTAGACCTCTTTTGCGATTCACACTCATGATTCTGTTTTATCGAAGGAAAACCTTCAAGTACTCGTAGGGACCGAACGGTTTGTCCTACAGAGCTCCGGGTGGTCTCAAAAATTTTTTAAAATTCAATGCTATTTAAAATTGGTGAAAAAACGATACCTTTATTTCGAGAGTTTTCGAGCTAGGGCACTCTTGAAAATTTCAACCCTTAATTTTCACCCCTTAGAAGTGACCTACATCAACCAAAAGCTTTGCGGCACAACTAGACCCCAAATGGAGCCCATATACCAAATTTGAACCAAATCGGTCCAGTGTTGCTAAGAAAAGTGCCGCGTACGGCGTACGGCGGACGGACGGAAATTTTTAACATGTTTAATGTTTTAGGGCTGGGGGTCATTCTGTGAATTCCGACACGCAAATCTGCAACGCTTTTTTTTCTTAGTTACCACGGACCGATTTCTTAGTTACCACGTTATATCGGCTCCATTTGGGGTCTAGTTGTACCAAGATGGTCACTGATCAGCTGAGTGAGCTCCAAGGCCATTTTCTATCCTGTTGAATGCAGGAAGCTGAAATTTGAGAAGCAGGGTCAATGGAGAATGCTGAAGGCGCCTGAGTGGTCACTGATCAGCTGAGTGATCGGCAATCTAATTTCTCCCTTGCGAGGGAAAAACATTAAACATGATTTAATGTTTTTCCCTCGCAAGGGAGAAATTGAATCTTCGATTTGTATACAGTTTTATTCGATTTTCGTATTCTACGTACCTTGAAACGTAAAACATCAAATTTTGAGGGGGGGTTAAAAAATTTTTTTTCTTGCTCGATTCCAAAGGCTTATTATTGAAAATAATAAACCAAAAATTTCCGTCCGTCCGCCGTACGCCGTACGCCGTACGCGGCACTTTTCTTAGCAACACTGGACCGATTTGGTTCAAATTTGGTATATGGGCTCCATTTGGGGTCTAGTTGTGCCGCGAAGCTTTTGGTTGATGTAGGTCACTTCTAAGGGGTGAAAATTAAGGGTTGAAATTTTCAAGAGTGCCCTAGCTCGAAAACTCTCGAAATAAAAGTATCGTTTTTTCACCAATTTTAAATAGTATTGAATTTTTAAAAATTTTTGAGACCACCCGGAGCTCTGTAGGACAAACCGTTCGGTCCCTACGAGAACTTGAAGGTTTTCCTTCGATAAAACAGAATCATGAGTGTGAATCGCAAAAGAGGTCTATTCTCCATTCAAATTTTATCGGACTAAAATGCGATCGCTGTTCATTTCTTCGATTTGCGTACAGTTTTGTTTTCTGCGTAACCAGTAATCAAATTTCAATATGAAGCTTTCTATTTTTCCAATCGAGTGTGAAGCGTTTAGTTCTTTCTAATAAACTTGATTGTGAAGGTGTGAAGCCAGTATGGTGTGGTAGGTAGTACCTAGCTGGTAGGTAAAAAAAATGTTGGTGGGTAAAAAACGCTGCAAATCATTGCTCAAAGGCTTCTTCACTCTTCAGATCACTGATCAGCTGAGTGAGCTCCGAAGCCATTTTCAATCCTATTGAATGTAAGTGCTCTTCCAGGCGTCTCCAGCATTCGAGGAGATCTTCTTCACTCTTCAGATCACTGATCAGCTGAGTGAGCTCCAAAGCCATTTTCAATCCTATTGAATGGAAGTGCTCTTCCAGGCGTCTCCAGCATTCGAGGAGATCATCTTCACACCTCAGATCACTGTTCAGCTGAGTGAGCTCCAAAGCCATTTTCAATCCTATTGAATGGAAGTGCTCTTCCAGGCGTCTCCAGCATTCGAGGAGATCTTCTTCACTCCTCAGATCACTGATCAGCTGAGTGAGCTCCGAAGCCATTTTCAATCATATTGAACGCAGGAAGCTGAATTTTGAGAGGGAAGGTCAAGGGAGAATACAGATGGTGGTAGGTGCTATTGATGGAGAACCAGTGATCTATACAGAAGGGTGATCTATACAGAAAATAATAAACCTTTCAGCAATGATTTGCAGCGTTTTTTACCTACAAACATTGTTTTACCTACCAACTATTGGTAGGTACTACCGACCACACTATAATGGCTTCACACCTGTTTTGTCCCGAACTACTCCTTTTAGATGAACAAATAACACGGAACTCGCAAAGAACTTTTGATTGAGATTTTATTGAAGAAAAAATAAGAATGGACAATGTACAAAACGATACAAAAAGCAAAACGTAAGACAAAACACCGTCAGAAGTCGAGACGAATCCTAGTCATCAGCTGTGAGCGACAAAAGAAGGGCGCCATGGGGTTAGAGGAGCGGCGGAGATGCTGCTTAGCAATGACGCGATGATGTAGGTAGGTGAACGCTCTTCGGTGAAGCCCGAACATCCTCCCCCGCGGTGAGAATCTCTCACTGATCAGCTTGTGGAGAAACAGCATCTCCTCGATCGTCGTCTGCATCAGCGGGCTCTGAGTCAGTTACAAGAGGGCATAGCTTGCGGACTGCCCTTTGGATAATTCCGTGCTGGGTCTTAACGTCTGCTACTCTTGAAAAACCATCACTCCCTGATTGAAGCGAAATGATTCTACCAAGAGTCCAGTTTAATGGTGGCTGGTTGTCATCAATAATCAGGACGATATCACCAATTGCTGCCTTTGGTCGGTTACGATCTTGCCACTTCGTTCTTGCTTGAATATCTAGCAAGTATTCTTTTTTCCACTGGGACCAGAACAGTTTGAGTAGGTATTGTGCCTTCTGCCATTTTCCTCTAATTGAGCAGCGCTCAGTTATTCCTGGGTCAATGGGTGGAGCTGTAATTGGGCGGAATGCCAAGAAGTGTCCTGGGGTCAGTACTGACAAATCGTTAGGTGAGCATGAAATAGCGCTTAGTGGTCTGGAGTTGAGAACTGCTGAGACTTGAGCAACAAACGATCTGAATACGTCCATATCCAACACATCATTCTTAAGCATCCTACGTAAGAGCTGTTTAGTCGAGCGTACAGCAGCTTCCCACAATCCTCCAAAGTGAGGTGCGCGAGGAGGTATAAAATGCCATTCGATGGAAGATTTGGCTGCTTCAGAAAAAATGAGGTTCTGGTGTTCAGGCGAGTTGATAAGGGATTTTAACCTTGATATCTCATTTGAAGCTCCAAGAAAATTTCTTCCATTGTCACTCCATACAACTGAAGGAAGTCCCCGAAGAGCCACGAACGATTGGAAAGCTAGTAAGAACGATGGAGTACTGAGATCTGTTGCCACTTCTATATGCACAGCCTTTGTAGCAAAGCATATAAAGATGCAAAGGTAACATTCTAGTTTTTTGGAAGATCGTAGCGTGGATGCTTTCACAAGAAATGGTCCTGCGTAATCAACGCCAGTGATGTAGAAGGGAGCAATATCTGTCAGGCGATGTTTTGGTAAAGTCTCCCATTGGTGGTTCATATGGCCTTGGATTTACTCGAATACATCTGGTACATCCCTGGAGGGTGCGGCGCACAATATTTTTTCCATTAATAATCCAATATCTTCCTCGAATGTTTGCTAGAGTGCCTAGAGGTCCAACATGTAAGGACCATTTGTGTGTCCAACGGATGATCATTTCGGTTGTTGGGTGTCTAGATGGAAGGAGAGCGGGATGTTTGACTGAATACGGGAGTTGAGCATGCGTTAATCGACCTCCAACTCTGAGAACTCCATCGGCGTCAAGGAACAAGTTGAGAGATTTAGTAATCCTCATTTTCGGCCGTTTAGATTGAACATCTGCTATTTCTTCTCGAAGACCTTGTACTTGGGCCCGCTTCACCAATATTTCATCTGCCTGCCGACGCTCACAAGCAGACAAAGGACCCTTTAGTCGTATACCTCGTCTTGCAGTGTTATGAATGAAGCGAAGAGACCATGCCACAACTGCTTGAAGTCGGGGATAGGAGGAGAATCGTTCTTCCAGTTGGATGTCACATTTCAGGGCTAATTGAGTTGCTGCCACAGTTCTAGGAGTTCGTGTTTCAATCCTAACTGCATCATCATTCAAAGCAGGGCGGATTCTCTTGAAGTGCCAGTCTTTAGGATCATTGCTAAGCCATTTAGGACCTGCCCACCACATCTCATAGTCCATCAGCTCAGAAGGTGGTAGCCCTCGAGACGCGCAGTCTGCAGGGTTTTCACTGGAACTGACATGAAACCACTGATGCGCAGGTACAGAGGAAAGAATGTCTGAAACTCTGTTTCCAACAAATACCTTCCAGACTGGTGCAGGGCTTGCTGTGATCCAAGAGAGTGCGATGGTGGAGTCTGAGTACATCAAGATGTGTTGTGGATCAAGGCCAGGAAATTGGGGTGCAGTTTTTTTTCACCAAAGAGGCCAGAAGTTGTGCACCACATAGCTCTAAACGAGGCAACGTAACTGGTTTGATAGGTGCCATGCGGGCACGGGCAGAAATGAGCCTTACAACTGATGAAGATCTTGTGACGGACACCAAGTACAAAACAGCGGAGTATGCCTTTTCGGATGCGTCCGCAAATCCCACTAAGTACTGGTTTGTTTGAACAGATGGTATGTGTCGGGGTATTAATAGTTCTGAAAGTCGCGGAAGTTCATGAGCAAGATGAGACCAATCTTTTATGATGTGAACAGGAAGGGGATCATCCCAATCGTACGAGTTTTGTACTACATCTCGGAAAAGAGCTCGAGCAAAAACAGTGATAGGAATCAACCATCCCAATGGATCAAATATCTTGGCGATCTGGCTTGCCAGCTCTCTCTTGGTTGAAATATTCAGTATCGGAGATGGACTATAATGAAACGTGTCAGAAAGAGGATTCCAACACAACCCTAGAACTTTCAAAACAGAGTCTGGATCATCACCCATAGAAATCGAAGAGTAGGACGAGAGCAAATGTTCTTCTGGAATATTTTCTAACAATTTAGGATCATTCGCAGCCCATTTTCTCAGCTCGAGTTTTCCGAGCGTGAGCAGCGATTGTAATTCAGTTCTAACTAGGAGAGCTGACTCAATTGTGTCCCCTCCACCATTTATGTCGTCAACATAAGTGCGACTTTGCAGTATTTTCGAGGCAGATGGGTGAGAATATTGGTGTTCTGTGGCCAGTTCTTTCAGAACTCGTCCAGCTAAGAAGGGAGCTGAAGCTGTGCCGTAAGTAACTGTTCTCAACCTGAAGTCTTGGACAGGAGAGTTTACGTCAAATCTCCATACTATTCGCAATAGATCACGATCTGATTCTGGATGTTCTATCTGCCGAAACATTTGCCGAATGTCAGCCATAAATACGTAACGATCTTGCCGGAATCTCGTGACAACCTCTCCAATATCTAATTGTAGCCGAGGTCCAGGCAGAAGAATGTCATTGAGTGAAAGACCTGAAGGGGATGTCTGCGAAGCATTGAACACTACTCTTATTTTGCTAGGAGGATCGTCTACTCTGTGGACTGAATGGTGAGGCAAGTAGTATGTTATTTGACCAGGCGTCGGAGGAGGTACGTGTTCCATATGCCCTGATTCCAGATAATCACGCATGAAAGCACAATATGCTTCCCTTTGTTCTGAATTTTTTTGAAGACGATGTTCTAGTTGGAATAGACGACGCATTGAGATCTGTCTAGTTGGTCGAAGCAGAGTTGGATTTTTTGAGAGGGGGAGACCCACTGAGAACCTCCCATCAGGTAATCGAGAACAGCTTTTCCTGAAACATTCCTCTGCAAGCAATTCATCCGGTGTGTACGGAGACACGTCAGTTACAGCTTCCAGTCGGAACATTTTTTCCAGCAATGATGCATATTCAGGTTCAGGGGTCATAGTGGTACCGACAGATGGTTGGAAAGATTTTGTTATACCTGAGTTGGTTGTTAAATGGACAATTCGACCTTTTGGGCAGGAAGATGAACCATGTAGTTTAGCATAGAACACACTAGATTTGAGAGTGGGTTCTTCGACTGTCAATATCTCTGTACATTGTGGGACCATTTTAGTTGAGGTTTGTGTACTGAACCGAAAACCAGGTCCTGAAACGCGTTGATTTTTTGGAGATTGGAATTTATTTATTTTCATAGGAGGTGTATGAGGCGAAGATGAAAGCTCAAAATCTGTACAGGAAATCCCTTTCTCGGATTGGTTTGTACTAGGGAATATAGCTTTACTACTGTTATTCTCAAAATACCCTGCAGGTGTGCTACTGTCTTTTGATGCGAAAATTTTAACCTCTGGTGAAAATGTGATTCTCTTTGGGTTATGAGGTGAGAATGACCCCGATATTACCCATCCTAAAGTTGTGCTGTGTGCAACTGGTGATAAGTGGGTTGAACTTAGAGTACGTCCTGTGCTTACTTGATCAAGGACACCAGAGGCTAATATGAGGTCCACAGAGCTTGGAACATGGAAATTTGGATCAGCTAGAGTAAGTACGTCAAGATGAGGCCATCTATTTCTTGGTAGGTGGTGTGATGGGAGATGCATTGTGGTTTGAGATAGTACACGGAATTCAAGTTTGATGTGGTGATGGCCAGGTTGCCTGATGTAAGCGTTTGTTACACCTATGACTTTAATACTCGGGGATCCACCTACCCCATTGATGAAACCGTCAGTCTTCTTCAATTCAAGTCCACATTTTTCTGCACAAGACATGGAAATTATGTTGGTTTCACTTCCCGTATCAAAAATGGCTCTTGCACGGTGCCATTGGTTGGATGAAGGGCCAATGTCAACTAAAGCTGTCGGAATGATATAAGAGTTGGATGGAATAGACATTGAGGATTTAATAGGGCGCCCTTGCACTAGGGAAGAGACACCGTGGCAGCCACTAATTCAATATGGAAGTTGGGAGGATGAACTTTTGAACTCAACTGAATGATCAGCAGCACGTTCAGTAGTTGGGATAGTTCGCAATTGAGACACAGAATCGGTACAACATTCATCAGCTTCTGGAGAGTCGGACCATCTAGGCTGGAAAGCATCACGGACTCGAGGAGCTGACTTCGTAGAAGTATAGGTTACTGATGAAAAACTTCTACGATTATTCGAAAGATTGTTAGGTGAAGGGGATCGAGATTGTTGCTTGAATGATCTAAGAGGTGACTGAGATTCGGAAAACTCATGTAAAAGACTATGATGTTTATTTGAACAAGATTTACACATACGAGAGGATGTGCATTGGTCGACGGAATGCTTTGAGGAGAAACAGTTCAGACACAACTTGTTTTCGTTCACAAAAAGTAATCGATCTGATCTGGACAAAGTCTTGAAATGCTGGCAATGATATAAGAAATGAGATTGTTCGCAATAGAAGCAAGTAATGTCTCCTTGATTCCCATTAAAAACTCGATTAGTACTGGTTGTGTGATTGACTTGGAATCGTCTTATGGGAGATTTGTTAGGACTTCCCTGAGATGGTTTACCTTCCTGGCCGTGGAAGTGTTTTTGAAGTTTTGGGTACTTTTCATTCGATCGGGCTTGGATTATTTCTGTCTTCTTATTCAAATAATTTAGTAACTGTTTCACCGTGGGTAGAGTATCTTGTTCTGAAATCACCTTCTCGTGGAAATCGTCACGAATATCTTGGGGTAGTTTACTGAACGTGTCGTGGAAGCGAGTAAAATCCAGAGGATCTGTCAGGGCTAAATGATCTATAGCAGTGTAGATTGTTGAGGTTTCATTAACAAATTTCTCCATAGAATGTAGGTTAACATGAGTCAAACGAGTGATTGCTTGTGCCCTATCATGAAGGGTAGAAACTGTTAGGAACAAGTTGGTGTATTTTTTAACCAACGCGACATAGCATTTGTTGTAGTCCAAAGCAGAAGACCCTAGATTCTCAATAAGTTGGTAAGGTATCCCAACTAATTTCGAACGAAGAGATGCCATTTTTTTCTGAATTGGTATGCCACGATCATGTACCGCTTCATTGTATGCTTGAATGAACTCAGGAAATCTAGTAATATCACCTGAGAATATCGGTACAGTGGAAATTAGAAGAGCGTGTAACTTTAGCTCTTGGTTCAATTTGTGTGCGGAATCATGCTCAATGGCATTAGCACCATGATTTCGTCCACCGAAATTGCCATGATCAGGGAGAGTGGTGTTGATTTTAAGATGTGGGAAAATGTACTCTCTGTAAGCTTCTTGTACCTTCATTACAATATCTGTGGCACGATCGGACCACTTTATTTGATCAATATCTGAATTTAAATTAAAAATTTGATCGTAAATTTCGCGGGTTCCTCTGTCCATAATTGTACGGTATTCAAGTTCAAAATTTGCGATCCGAACCGAAGCCTTGGGGTCGGATGGATCAAAACTTGCAAAACGCAAAATAACGGATTCATACTCGGAAAAAACTTGAAGTATTTTCCGTAAATGCTCACGATCAGAATGACCTGTACTATCATGATTATTTATTTTTAATTGTTCTGCATCTAATGAGGTGCGTACGAATTTTTGTTCGACGCCATAATGCAATTTGGAAGATTTAGGCTTGGTTCCTGTAGGTTTGTAATGTACATCTGAATCTTCTCCCTGATCACCCCCGGCATTATCTGATTCATCATCAAAATCTATTTGTTTAGGAGTAGTAAAAGGAACAGACTCACGGGACATTCTGCGGTTCTTGTTCTTCCGACGAGTATTAACCATGATTCGAACCAGGTTTCAATGTTCACAACTGATGAGAAAACTCTCGGAATTGTAACTCGACGAATTTTCTACCATATCCTGGTCACGGCACCAATGTTTTGTCCCGAACTACTCCTTTTAGATGAACAAATAACACGGAACTCGCAAAGAACTTTTGATTGAGATTTTATTGAAGAAAAAATAAGAATGGACAATGTACAAAACGATACAAAAAGCAAAACGTAAGACAAAACACCGTCAGAAGTCGAGACGAATCCTAGTCATCAGCTGTGAGCGACAAAAGAAGGGCGCCATGGGGTTAGAGGAGCGGCGGAGATGCTGCTTAGCAATGACGCGATGATGTAGGTAGGTGAACGCTCTTCGGTGAAGCCCGAACAACACCTTCACAATCAAGTTTATTAGAAAGAACTAAACGCTTCACACTCGATTCGAAAAATCTCTGTTCAATTTCTCCCTTGCGAGGGAAAAACATTAAATCATGTTTAATGTTTTTCCCTCGCAAGGGAGAAATTAGATTGCCGATCACTCAGCTGATCAGTGACCACTCAGGCGCCTTCAGCATTCTCCATTGACCCTGCTTCTCAAATTTCAGCTTCCTGCGTTCAACAGGAGAGAAAATGGCCTTGGAGCTCACTCAGCTGATCAGTGACCATCTTGGTACAACTAGACCCCAAATGGAGCCGATATAACGTGGTAACTAAGAAATCGGTCCGTGGTAACTAAGAAAAAAAAGCGTTGCAGATTTGCGTGTCGGAATTCACAGAATGACCCCCAGCCCTAAAACATTAAACATGTTAAAATAGAAAGCTTGATATGGAAATTTGATTACTGGTTACGCAGAAGGCAAAACTGTATACAAATCGAAGAAATGAACAGCGATCGCATTTAGTCAGATAAAATTTGAACGGCGATTAGACCTCTTTTGCGATTCACACTCATGATTCTGTTTTATCGAAGGAAAACCTTCAAATACTCGTAGGGACCGAACGGTTTGTCCTACAGAGCTCCGGGTGGTCTCAAAAATTTTTTTAAATTCTGTACTATTTAAAATTCGTGAAAAAACGATACCTTTATTTCGAGAGTTTTCGAGCTAGGGCACTCTTGAAAATTTCAACCCTTAATTTTCACCCCTTAGAAGTGACCTACACCAACCAAAAGCTTCGCGGCACAACTAGACCCCAAATGGAGCCCATATACCAAATTTGAACCAAATCGGTCCAGTGTTGCTAAGAAAAGTGCCGCGTACGGCGGACGGACGGAAAATTTTGGTTTATTATTTTCAATAATAAGCCTTTGGAATCGAGCAAGAAAAAAAAAATTTTAACCCCCCCTCAAAATTTGATGTTTTACGTTTCAAGGTACGTAGAATCCGAAAATCGAATAAAAAAATTTCCGTCCGTCCGCCGTACGCCGTACACCGTACGCCGTACGCCGTACGCGGCACTTTTCTTAGTTACCATGGACCGATTTCGATGGAATTTGGTATATGGGCTCCATTTGGGGTCTAGTTGTGCCGCGAAGCTTTTGGTTGATGTAGGTCACTTGTAAGGGGTGAAAATTAAGGGTTGTAATTTTCAAGAGTGCCCTAGCTCGAAAACTCTCGAAATAAAGTTATCGTTTTTTCACTAATTTTAAATAGTACTGAATTTTAAAGAATTTTTGAGACCACCCGGAGCTCTGTAGGGCAAACCGTTCAGTCCCTACGAGTACTTGAAGGTTTTCCTTCGATAAAACAGAATCATGAGTGTGAATCGCAAAAGAGGTCTAATCTCCGTTGGAATTTTTTTTTACTAAAACGCGATTGCTGTTCATTTCTTCGATTTGTATACAGTTTTGCCTTCTGCGTAACCAGTAATCAAATTTCCATAATCAAAAGTCAATGGAGAATACTGAAGGCGCCTGAGTGGTCACTGATCAGCTGAGTGAGCTCCAAGGCCATTTCCTCTCCTGTTGAACGCAGGAACCTGAAATTTGAGAGGGCGGGTCAATTGAGAATGCTGAAGGCGCCTGAGTGGTCACTGATCAGCTGAGTGAGCTCCAAGGCCATTTCCTCTCCTGTTGAACGCAGGAAGCTGAAATTTTAGAGGGCGGGTCAATGGAGATTGCTGAAGGTGCTTGAGTGGTCACTGATCAGCTGAGTGAGCTCCAAGGCTTTTTTTTCTCCTGTTGAACGCAGGAACCTTAAATTTGAGAGGCAGGGTCAATGGAGATTGCTGAAGGCGCTTGAGTGGTCACTGATCAGCTGAGTGAGCTCCAAGGCCATTTCCTCTCCTGTTGGACGCAGGAACCTGAAATTTGAGAGGGCGGGTCAATGGAGAATGCTGAAGGCGCCTGAGTGGTCACTGATCAGCTGAGTGAGCTCCAAGGCCATTTCCTCTCCTGTTGGACGCAGGAACCTGAAATTTGAGAGGGCGGGTCAATGGAGAATGCTGAAGGCGCCTGAGTGGTCACTGATCAGTTGAGTGAGCTCCAAGGCCATTTCCTCTCCTGTTGAACGCAGGAACCTGAAATTTGAGAGGGCGGGTCAATTGAGAATGCTGAAGGCGCCTGAGTGGTCACTGATCAGCTGAGTGAGCTCCAAGGCCATTTCCTCTCCTGTTGAACGCAGGAAGCTGAAATTTTAGAGGCAGGGTCAAAGGAGAATGCTGAAGGCGCCTGAGTGGTAACTGATCAGCTGAGTGAGCTCCAAGGCCATTTCCTCTCCTGTTGAACGCAGGAACCTGAAATTTGAGAGGGCGGGTCAATTGAGAATGCTGAAGGCGCCTGAGTGGTCACTGATCAGCTGAGTGAGCTCCAAGGCCATTTCATCTCCTGTTGAACGCAGGAAGCTGAAATTTTAGAGGGCGGGTCAATGGAGATTGCTGAAGGTGCCTGAGTGGTCACCTGATCAGCTGAGTGAGCTCCAAGGCCATTTTCTCTCCTGTTGAACGCAGGAACCTGAAATTTGAGAGGCAGGGTCAATGGAGATTGCTGAAGGCGCCTGAGTGGTCACTGATCAGCTGAGTGAGCTCCAAGGCCATTTCCTCTCCTGTTGAACGCAGGAAGCTGAAATTTTAGAGGCAGGGTCAAAGGAGAATGCTGAAGGCGCCTGAGTGGTAACTGATCAGCTGAGTGAGCTCCAAGGCCATTTCCTCTCCTGTTGAACGCAGGAACCTGAAATTTGAGAGGGCGGGTCAATGGAGAATGCTGAAGGCGCATGAGTGGTCACTGATCAGCTGAGTGAGCTCCAAGGCCATTTCCTCTCCTGTTCAACGCAGGAACCTGAAATTTGAGAGGGCGGGTCAATGGAGAATACTGAAGGCGCCTGAGTGGTCACTGATCAGCTGAGTGAGCTCCAAGGCCATTTTCTCTTCTGTTGAACGCAGGAAGCTGAAATTTTAGAGGGCGGGTCAATGGAGAATACAGATGGTGGTAGGTGCTATTGATGGAGAACCAGTGATCTATACAGAAGGGTGATCTATAAAAAAATAATATTTCCTTCAATTTAAGATTCTATAGAATTTTTAGAATTTTTTGAGACCACCCGGAGCTCTGTAGGACAAACCGTTCGCTGACTACGAGAATTGAAGTTTTGGACGTACGATAAATCAGAAACACGAGTGTGAATCGCAAAAGAGGCCAAATCTCCGTTCAAATTTCAGCTGAACAAAATGCGATCGATGTTTTTCTTCATGTTGGATGGTTGGTGGCTTTGCAGATGAGTGATCTATATAAAAATAATAAACCATTGTGTAATAATTTGCAGCGTTTTTTATTCGATTTTCGGATTCTACGTACCTTGAAACGTAAAACATCAAATTTTGAGGGGGGGTTAAAATTTTTTTTTTCTTGCTCGATTCCAAAGGCTTATTATTGAAAATAATAAACCAAAATGTTAATCCCCCTCAAAATTTATTGGTTCACGTTTCAAGGTACGCAGAATCCAAAAATCAAATACAAATTTTGGCGTCCGTCTGCCGTGTAAGTACACTTTTTTAGTTGCCATAGACCGATTTTGATGAAATTTGGTTATTGGGCTCCATTTGGAGTCTGGTTGTGCCGCGAAGCTTTTGGTTGATGTCAGTGAAAAATAAGGGGTAAAATCTCCAAAACGCCCTAGTTCAAAACATTTGATATAAAGATAAGGTTTTTTTCAGCAATTTAAAATAGTATGGAACTTTTAGAATCGAATGAGACCACCTAGAGCTGTTTAGGACCAACCGTTCGCTCCCTATGAGTATCTAACCTTTTTCTATAATAATCCTCCTCCGCTATGTGCAAGCTCGTGTTGTGGGGAAAGGAGTCCATCAAAGTTCCCCTCATTGCAAACTATTTTTGTTTCTCATTATTTGTTGTTGATGTTATTTATAGGATAGTTAATTCATTGTTACGTCGATACCTGAAAGCACAAAGCTGCTATGTCCAAAAACTGAGTTTTGAGAAAAACACAAAAAAAGCTTTTCACACAATTTCCAGTGCACAATTCCTAAAATAATGGCTTCTTACACTAAACTCTTCTATTTGTTTGAGAAATTTTCAGGCGGTAATCTTCAAGAAGGTCAACACTTTTTATTGCAATTTTACGTTCTGATTTATTGAAGTATTCAAACGAAACGAATTGTTTTCTAGGGGTGGAATACATTGACGATTTAATTACTCTATTTTCCACATCCCCTAGAACAATATTGTTTCAATTGAGATCTTTACTAAATGTAACTATGGTACGTTGAAGGTAGTTAGCCGAATATCTGGCTGGAACTACAAAAAACGAGGAGGATTCTGGACAGACAGACACATGGATTTGAACTGCTGACCTCTGAGACTTGCTAGGTTTACACCTTTAGGTGTAACTATCGTTGAAACCCCTACAAAACTGTTCACCCTGTTTCAATATTTTCTGTTCTAATCTTACGTTTTTGTTGAAAAAAATAACTCCAAGGGCTAGTTGAGAATATTCATGAATAAAAAGTGAAAAAATTGGTTCAAGAATGTGTATAGAATCTATCGTCGAACTGCTATCACCAGTTAGATGGGTTTATATGGTTTTCAAAAATAAATTCTATTGAGAAAAAAAATCGATTTTTCATTCGTTTCTGTATACAGTCCTAAAGCCTAGTGTATTTGAAATTTATTTTCGCCTTTTGGATCTCTCAGTATACGAACATCGATCTATTAAAGGTATTATTTCCCAAACACCTTTTGTATTGGTAAATAAAACCGCATTTAAAAAAAATGGTTATGAATGTTACTTGTGAGGAATACAATGAAGAACTGAGCTGGATATGAATCATAACTGAGCTCAAACCATCCTGAGTTCTCCTTAAAAATTAATTCGTTCGTGCTTACTCTACGGTACACGATGATCACAGTTTGGTTCTCTGTTCGACCTCAAGCCAGAATAATAATTGAAGGACATAATATGAACTATTTTGCTCGAAGAAGCTTGTAAATTATTCCTTTGAAATTTTCTCATAGAACGATCAGAATAGCTGAAATCTGGCCTTAATAATATTTACTACTGCGAAGGTAGTTGATAAGAAAAAAAGTAACGAAAAACAACGATGCTGTGGACTTTCAACCTGATTAAAATTAACTCCAGAGCACCTTCTACGGCAGTAGAGGCTCCGAAGGGGTTGCGAATCCAGCGATATTGTCAGGTAAGACGTTGCAAAAGAATTTTTAATAACGTCTTGTTCCCGAACTCTTTGGAAGGGGTTCTTTGCAAGCACGTTACTAACGGGACACTAGCAGGAGTTTTGTTATCAGTTTCTCACATTTGTATCTCATAAAACAAACCCAAGATATAACTTCAATGAGTTTTGATCGGACCAAAATGGGGCGATTTTTGTCTTTTTGACTTGAAATTTGCCTTTCTAGAGCTAATTTGTACATAGGTGACTGATCAAAAATCAATATTACCAATTTCATACCATAAATCCTTGTTGTGTAGCCACAAAACGGTGAACGATGATTTTCAATCTTACCGAAATTGGGTGATTTTGACTTTTCAACTTCAAATTTGCTGTTAGAGCTAAGTCGTACATAGATGAGATCTCAAAAATCAATATTACCAATTTCAGACCATAACTCCTGGTTGTCGACAATACGGCCGGAAAAATGATTTTAAATCCAACCGAAATTGGGAGATTTTTACCTTTTGGACTTCAAAGTTTCCTTTAGAGGTAAGTATGTAGTACACTGGTGTCATCTCAAAAATCAGTACAACCAATTTGAGACCATAACTTCTTCTTGTTAATACACAAAAGGCCCGCAACGGTTCCTTATGACATCACAGACAGATGATGAGTTGAGACCGATAAGACCTAAATATGGCCACAATGGATGTCGCAGATTTAATCGATTGAATCAACACAACTGGGAATTTGTGTGGTATAATTTTTTTGCCTTTTCATGAAGTTTTTCCCATCCGATCAATACGCTCCCACATCGGGGGCTCAAACTACCGTCCTCAATTTAGAGAATCGGAATATTCGATTTTTAGAATTGATTTTTAAAGAAAATAACATTCATAGCCATTACTTTTGAAATAACGCAGAAAAATAACATCAATTATCATAATGTGGATGAATGAGAAGTTGATAACTCACAATTTGTCACCGATCATATTTGTGTATTGCCACAAGCTTACTCCGAAATTCGGCGAGAACAAGTCATTGGATCAGTAATAAAACAGGGTAGAATCTCTTGAATCATTATGAAGGAAAAATCAGCTCGTATTCCCATTGAATATTTAAAAAAGGGTGTCCCCAAAAACGTCCCTCCCTGCTAAAATCGTCCAGATGGTGGTAAAAAATTTGTTTTCTGAAATCTTCATGATTTTTCCCAAGGATCTAAAATATGACCACGGTGCGTATTGCGCAAAATTTGCGGAAAAATCATGAAGATTCAAAAAAAAAATTTTTTAACCACTTTCTGTACGATTTTAGCAGGGGGGGGGGGAGTTTTCGGGGACACCCTGTATAGATATGAATTTGGTATTACCTACATTTCCAAAACATGTTGAAGTTCGGTTGCTATAGTTTTTCTTTAATTTGATATACCTACCACCCAGGTCTGAAAAAAATTAAATTCAGATGGATTTTTGTGTATTTAGGGGATCCGCAAATTTAATGGAAAGTTCACTTACCGGAAGATGGGCAGCAAATTATTGTATGATCCACGTCAATTAAGTACTTGTAAAACCATTTTTTGAAATAATTACCAATCAAAGAAGAACATGGATATTTGACATTTTTTCGTGTCTTCATGGAGTTGATCTCAAGTATTCCCTATACAAGGGAATGAAGCTGGATTCATAACAAAATAGTTGGCTATTACCTTGGGGCAGTTTTGCCCAGGTCGAGGAGCAGTATTCAGGTAAAGTCAGTCATGAAGCAAGAATACTCAGAAATTTCTGCAGAAAAATAAAAAAACCGATTTGAGAGGACCCGATTTCTAACTTGTGAAGTAACGACGCAATGGTGACCTAAGAAAGTCACACATATAAGATGTTTCCTTTTCTTTTTAAATCATCATTCCCTAGTTCAAACAACCAGTCCACAAATTACGTCAAATCTATTATGTGAGCGAACGTTCTTAATTGCCTCCTGCCTAGTAATCGTACCTACTCAGGACGAACATAATCGAGTTCTCTGTCATCCGGTTAATAAGCTCAGTATTTCTCTAATTCCTATAAACTAGAGGTTGTTTCACAACAGTCCTGACTACTGGTCATCACGCACCCAAATCAGTGGCCTCCGACTCCACTCCTGTCTCCCACGTCATTTCTAGGATTGCTGGAAGAAGTCTCTCGTCAGTAGAAATCGGATTTTAAACATCTGGTGAGCTCAGAGATTTGTTTTCGTTTCTTTTCTTCTCCTCGATTATTTTTTTTCCCCTCTTCTCGTCTCGTCCGAAATTGGTTCGGTTTTCTTCTCGTTGCGGAGGATTTTTCTCGACGGGCGGGAGATTACTGCCCTCGAAGATCTTCTGGAACCTGCAGGATGAACTCTGCGGCATCTGATGAGCGTTAATAATCCTTCTCGACCTCCGAGGTATTTCGATGAGATGAAGGTCTCACGTGGTGGCATCGATGATGGAAGCCACCTTAGTCATCCTGTAACTTCATCCTGTGCTCGGACTGCCACTTTTACGTTTAAATTTATTGTAAGGATGACAATCGAATGAAATATATCAATATATTGATTGGAATGTGAAAAACCTAACTGAAAAAACGGGTTTTCCCATTTTTCTCTGGAAATTATTATTCGATTTGAATGATTTCAGCGCTAATCTTTTGGTTTTTCAATTTCCTAGACTACTACACTTACAAATTTCGTAAATCTTCGGAAATTTCAAATTCGGGTACAATTTATAGTTTTTACTACACAGTTGAAGTAAAAAAACGTCTGCCAAGTGTGTGTGGCACATAGCTTCCTCGTATCCATAACCCGATTATATAGATGATCCGATGCATAGTAGTTAATCTCAAAACACCAATCTCTAAGTACCTTCCACTACCCTCATAGGGGACCATCTACACGCTAATCTGGACAATCCTGGAAAATGTCATCAAATTCGGATGAAAAATATAAGTGAGTAGATGTATGTGATAGGATCAAAAAAATGCTTCGCCTCGGCTGGGATTCGAACCCGCGACCCCTGGGAGACAGTTCTATGCGCTACCTCTGAGCTATTGAGGCCTAGTGATGCAATGAATAGGATTTGAGATTCTCACAGGAGACCATCTCTCTATGAATGAATCCCTCTATGAAAAACCATTCTCACATGATTTTCATAGGGGACCATCTAAACACTACTCAGTGACATCCCTGGAAATTTCATTGAAATCGGATGGAAAATGTAGAAGTTATGACTGTTACAAGGAATGCACGTTCGCGCAAGCGCAGCGGCTACTATCAGTCCGGGGGTGATGATCTCCATTGGGGACTATCTACAACCTAATCCGCATAATCCCTGAAAATTTCATCGAAATCAGGTAGAAAGGTGGAAGTTAGGGCCGTTACAAGGAAATTCACGTTTGCGCATGCGCAGTGATTACTATCAGTCCGGGGGTGATGATCTTCATTGGAGACCATCTACAACCTAATCCGCATGATCCCTGAAAATTTCATCGAAATCGGGTAGAAAATGAGGAAGTTATGGCTGTTACAAGGAATTCACGTTTGCGCATGCGCAGTGGCTACTGTCAGTCCGAAGGTGGTGTTTTCATAGGGGACCATCTAAATACTAATCTGTAACATCCCTGAAAATTTCATCGAAATCGGGTAGAAAAAGTGGAAGTTATGGCCGTTACAAGGAAATTCATGTTTGCGCATGCGAAGTGGCTACTATCAGTCCGAAGGTGGTGATTTTCATAGGGGACCATCTAAATACTAATCTGTAACATCCCTGAAAATTTCATCGAAATCGGATGGAAAATGTAGAAGTTATGGCCGTTACAAGGAATTCACGTTTGCGCATGCGCAGTCGCTTCTATCAGTCCGAGGATGATGATTTTCATAGGGGACCGTCTACACACCAACCCGCACAATCCCTGAAGATTTCATTGAAATCGGACAATAACTTCGTATAGTTATGCGCGTTACAAGGAATTCATGACAGACAGACAGACAGTCAGACAGACAGACACACACACACGGAACCAAAATTGTTCAGAAAGGTCTAAAACGCAAAACGCGAGTGAAAATTTTGATTTTGGAGAACTTTTTTTTTCGTCCTTGAAAAGTGAAAACTTTGCTTCCGCTACCTTGGTAGACTCGGAAGCAATAAATAAATAATCAAATAAAAAAAGGGTCGGGAAAAACGAAGTTTATTCCCACGAAAGTGATGAGTTACTTTGCTAGTAATGATTTAATAACTTTGTAACTTATTAATTTTGTAGAAATAGACTACGTTTCCTGATCAACGTTTTTTATTAAGTTTTTTTTCTAAAATCTGTGTAAAATTGGTTTCTACAATTCGTATAGGAACATTTCAAGATTTATAACTGATGAGGCGTTACCAGGTAAATTCAAGGCTGTAACCGAGCCACTGCTTCCATCAAGTTGTGGACCTCAATGTTGAACTGTACCTGCTAAATCGACACTAGCGTTATAAGCATGTATGCAAAAGCCCTGCCAGACATGAGAGGAAGTCTGAACTAGAACTGACCCCCCAAATGTTTGACTTACGACAAAAAATACATGAATATAGATATGAATCCTCTCCTCCCTCCTTTTCAACCTGTATTCTGAAGCAGTATTCAAGAAGGCATTACAAGAAGTTTCGCAGAGAGGAGACCAGGTAAACAGTGTCGTCCTGAGCAATTTCAGGTATGCAGATGATACTGTTGTTTTCGCTGGTACTCTCTCGGATCTACAGGCGTTGATGGATGCAATAGTGCTGCACAGTGAGGCAAGCGGACTGAGCCCTGAACATCTCCAAGACCAAAGTCCTCGTGTTCTCCAAGCGTAGAATTGATGTTGATCTAAGAATTTATGGGGCACGAGTAGAGCAGATCTCTTCTTTCAAGTACCTTGGAGCCCTCGTCAACGAGGAGTGTGATTTTAATAAAGAAATCTGGGCTCGGATTGAGATGGCACGATGCACTTTCCTCCAGATGCGCACCTTCTTTATACGCCGGGATCTGCCACTGGATCTGCGCATGCGAATGGTGCGCTGTTATGTTTTTTCAGTCCTCCTGTACGGCTGCAAAACATGGACTCTTGATCCGGCGATGGAGAGGAAGTTGGAGGCCTATATTTATCGCCGAATTCTGAGAATTTCATGGATTGACCGGGTGACCAACGTAGAAGTCCTTAGAAGAGTAGGAAAGTCGCCAGAGCTGTTGCTCACAGTTAAGGAAAGGAAGACCCAGTACATTGGGCATGTCATGCGTGGCGATCACTACGAACTTGTTCGGCTGATCATTGAGGGAAAGATTGAGGGGAGGCGCTCGGTTGGAAGGAGGAAGAATTCTTGGTTGAAGGACCTTAGGAGATGGTTTGGGTGTACCTCAGTTGAGGTGTTTAGAGTTGCAACCAATAAGTTGGAGCTAGCCACATGGATCGCCAACCTTCGATTGGAGACGGCGAATTAAGAAGAAGAAGATATGAATGTCACAATCATAGTCTAAAGGCTGAGCCTTGTCGGTGTAGCTACTATTTCCGATCCATTGCCAAGGTTTTCAACTCTCTTGAATGTGAATGTAGAGTCGACTTAATTTTCACACAATAATACATATTTTGCTTCTGTTTTCTTTCCACTCATACCTATTTTACCATTGTTCAAACATTTTGCAGTCCCATTTTTTGATTTGCATTTGAAGGAGAGTGAAGAGAGAGTCCTTAGTCTTTTCATACTGTATCTCCAAACCTGATCCGGCAGGTAAATATGATCAAAACGTTCAGCAATTTTGTGGTTTTCAAGTTAAAATCTCAGGTCTTCAAGTTAAAATCTCAGGTTTTCACTCCTATCCTTCTTTAGGCGTGAGAGAAGGGAAGGGAGAGAGGTAAATATGAAGGAATAGTTCATCTCCTTATTTTAAAGCACCTTGGAAGCTTTGAAGACCCATGATAGTGGTAAGCTGATGGATCTAGTTGAGCTAACTCAACCACCTCAGAGTATCCTCACAACCTTACTTGCACCTTACGACCTCAACACCGGAAGTGTGGTGGTTTATTCAAAAAGAGCCACTACTTTTTAGTAATAGGTAATTAAAGTTAAATTATAACGATACCGTTGTGTAATAATTTGCAGCGTCGTTCTCTGTCTTCAACCACAATGTATTATAACCAGTGGTTCCAGCTGATTCTATTGCGTGAGACGGTACATAGAATAAAACTTCTCCCCAGCCGTTAAAGTTAATTACTTCGCCTTTTTCTTTTTAAGGTAAAACGGTAGGTGGAAAACCGAGCGAGGGTGAAAAGAGTGGAAGAGAAGAAGGGAGGGTTAACTAACCATCGGGAATGAGGAAGTTATCGCTCGAAAATCTTAAGACTTTTTTCCAACATTCAAGGGAGGTCGAGCCTTTTATAATCCTAAACTGGAGCTCCGGAGAATTATCTAAAAAGAAGCTTTTCAGGGTTCCCACAGAAAAAACTTGGGTTTTCTATCGGCTATGAAGTGGGGGCAACGCTAAGACTACTCGTTTTACACGCCACGGCCAGATTATTGCTGTGAAAATTCTGAGCAAAACGAATTAACGTTCGTGGTTCCAGTTGCCTCCTTTACTTCATTTTAAAAAATTATATTTTTTTAACCGATCATATTATGATACCCTTGTAAGCCTTTGGGCGAGGTATTGGCTCGATCGGGGGTTGAAGTTACGATTTAAATTGTTCCTTGTAAATAAAAGCTGTAACGGGTTGCAAACAAAGGAGAAAAATGTAAACTGCGATACCGATACACTTAGGCTAGTAAGAAAGGTTATACTTAGCTTTGATGTACTTCGGGGTAGCTCGGCTCGATGCAGTTTGGGAGATGAGGCTGCGATACACCTGGAGATACCTTTAATACCTTTACTGTTACCTGTTGTACTTTGGTGTATCGATTCTGAATAAAGATTTGAATGAAGTTACTGATTGTTGTTGCAAGTGATTTGAAATACCTATATCGATACCCGTTATGTGTGAAACAGAACCATGAACCAGGGTAGACTCTGAAAGAAAGTGAATAAAGTAAAATGTGTTTTATTGCAAGAATGACTCGAATTTAGAGGGTCCACGACCCGATACAGCCTGAAGGGCTACTCCAAAAGGCAAATGTGACTTTAGATTAACTTGACTAGGCGATACAGATCCGCTTATGCTAGGCGTTACAGGTACAATAAGACTTGATTTTAGTTCTAGATGCAATGTTCCAGTTCCTCGATACTTTCTACTTAATGTTACTGAGTACTCTTCACTTCTACCTACTATTGGCCAATAAGTAGTATGACACAGTTCACTCACGTGACGGGTTACCGTAGCGAGTCCGATACACGATGAGCGGCGATGAGAGTTCTTGAGGGGAGAGCCGGGTCAGGACTGGGCGCGTACGCGATCCGCGGGCAATACGGTTCCAGGGGAGTCGGGACTTGATCAGGTCACTTGAATTGGTCACCACTCACTAGGTACAACCTATTTTCAAAGACTGATTGGAGGCAGGAGGGCAGTTCGATACGGGGTCGATACAGTTTTGGGG
>CM019178.2:40190-117859 GCA_009739505.2 Apolygus lucorum
GGGGGAGAATCGCGTCAAAGACAAGGGAGAAGATTTCAGGACTAGCTGGCTAGGCTGTGGCTTCGGGACTAAAGCTCCAGGTCATTAGATGGACCTTTTGCTTCTCTCTCCAGGCTGTCCAACTGTTCAACACCAATTTCCTGTTGGCATGACTGCATTTCTGAGGTGGGGATGTCTTCTTCTCCTGCCTGACAATCAGATGGTTTGGGTTTGCCCAAGGTGGTGGGAGGGCATGTGAGTGGCCACGCCCTTCTGAGTGGTGGCTATGGGGCTATATTTTCTCCAACTGCTGCTTCCTTCAGGGCTTACTGGCCTCTACGGCTGGTTCTGCTTCCGAGGTACGTCAGGGCTTACTGGCCTCTACGGCCTGGGGTTCCTTCAAGGTGCTTCAGGGCTTACTGGCCTCTACGGCTGGGGTTCTCTCCGGGGGTGAATCAGGACTTATTAGCCTCCGTGGCCTGAAAGGGGAAATAGTGATTCGCTGAGCGGCAGCTCACATCCCCCACCGCTCCGGGAGCCAGCGTTGTCCTCGATGACGCTGGGTATGGGCAAGGGTTGCGGGGTACGCTCGTCGCAACCCTGCCTCATACTTATATCGACGGCAGCCGGGGCAGGTCGCAGGTGTTGTCGCTTCTTTGTGGTCCTCTGAGCAGGTCGGCAACTCCCGCTGGGCTTCGTGAGATTTCCTCAGCCTCTGCCAGAATGTTTTGCACGCCGTGCAGCGAAACTTGACAAGTAGCTGGCACGGACGTGTACAAACAGGGCATACCACTGGTCCTTTTCTGGCCGACGACCTGTTCAGTCGGAGGACCAGTGGCGACACGGTTTCGCGGATCCGCGCACCTGCGGAGCTGGATCTTGGGTGTGCGCAGGGGGGGTGGCCATCCACGTGGCGAACTCAGGTCCATTGACTGGGGACTCCTCTATGCTGGTTACTGGCGGGAGAGTGGTGACGTCTGCTCCGGGTTTCCCTCCACGCTGGTAGTTGGAGATGGCAGGGTGGCTGATACTATGATCTCCTCCTCCTCTACTTGGCGATGGTGTTTGTACCCTAGATGTAGAGGGCTGCGGTTCGGTATGCGTGAGTGGTCTTGGTGCCGCCTTGGTCTCGTCGCTTCTTTTTGGCCTTCTGAGTCTTGACGTTGCTGGTCGTCGAATCGGATGAGGAGTCAGAGGAAGTGGAGGAATCTGACGAGGTTGAGGAGTCAGAGGAGGATGAAGAGGAGGATGATGCGGCGTTCTTGTCCTTCTTCTTCCTCAGACCTTTTGGCTTCCTGCTAGGAGATGGTTGTCCTCGGTGGTGTTGAGGGCTGAGCAGGCGAGGGCGTGGGGTTGGTCTCAGCTAGCTCGGTACTTGCCGCGGGTGGCTCCGCAGCTACCTGTACCGGCGCTGTGTCGAGATGTTCGTGCTCGCACAGCGCCTTAAGGAGTGTCTGCTTCTCCTTTAGCCATTCGTCTTGTTTTTCCAGCAGGGTTGTCCCTTTCCTGCGAAATCCGATGATACACCAGCAGGGTCTTGGTGAGTTGCGTCACTGAGACCATGGCGGCATCCGCCAAGATGGCTTTAGCATGATACTCTTCCGTACGCAACATAAACTTTATCATTGTAGCCACGGTGGGCATGGTTGAATGTGGGATCAATTTGGGGCTCCGCGGTATTAACGACGGTTGACGGAATCGCGTTTAAACGGGCGGTATGGCGAGCGATGTACTGGTGGATTCCCGCGACGTCTTCATCAGGTGGAGGGGGTCCCTTCCGGACTCGAGGGTCCTTTAGGTGGCGGTGCGTCATCCTACAAATCACAAATTGCCCCCTGATAGTATTTGGCCCTCAAAATATACGGCATTTACTTCATTGCGAACCAGCGCATTTTGGCTCAATCCAGGCTTGAAGCATGGTGAGTGTCTCAGTATGCATTTATGTTGTGATTATTATTAGGCCTGAAGGGCCTAGTAATAGGGTTTTCCGGGTCTGTGGGCATTGGGAGGTTGACCTGAAGGGTCCTGGTTAATTGGTTGACCTGAAGGGTCCTTTTTAACTGGTTGACCTGAAGGGTCCTTCTCGAGTATCATTCTTGCTTTTTGTAGTATAATATCTAACGTGTATATGTTCATGTTGTTTCCTTGTGTATGTTTTCAGGTGTTGTACGTGTTCGTGTATGTGTGTGTGTTCGTGGTGTGTCAGGTAAGTTTTAGTCATAGTCGTAGTTATAGTTAGTCAATAAGTCGTTACTTTCCCGCACGGACCTGGCTGTAATTTACCGGCACTCGTGGTCGTAGTGAGTACCCTCGGCGGCGGACGGTCCCCAGCGTTTTCTGCTTCTTGGTGGCCGTTTTCTTCTGGTTGCTGCGACGACGAGGCAACGGGTTGTCTGTTTCTCTCACTGGGTGGTTGTGTCGGGAGACTCTGTTGTTTGATCCCATAGATCGTTTTGGTTGGGCGTCGTCATGGTCAACGGAGAAGTCGTGGAACTCTCCAGCGTTCTCCTAGTGTTTGAACCTGAGGGTCCAGCTGGACTCGGGTCAGTGTCCGTGGTTCCTGCTGTTGTGTCGGACGACTCTATAGCCGTCGCATCTCCGCTGCCTGGTGTTTCGGTTACCCCACTCCATCAGGTTCTGGTCCTCGGATGTTTCTCTCTCTGGGTCGTCGAGCTGGGGGAGCGTAACTATGGGTTTTTCTTTTTCCAATTCGGTTAATTGCTCCATAAACGCTCCATCGGGGACACCAGATGTGAAGGCGGGCTTCAGTCTGTTTATATGTACAGTTTGACATTTTATGTCAGCCACGTCCCGAATGTCGTATGTCACGTCCGTGTATTTCTTCGTCACGACCCAAGGGCCTGACCAGGGACTCCAGAGCTTGCGTGCGGTTTCCGATTGGTGGTTGCATCTCCTTCAGATACACCCGGTCCCCGGGTTTGAAGGATCTGGCTGCCAGTCGGGCGTTGATGAGTTCGCTTCTCTTTTTCCAGGCTTGATGAAGGCAGTGGATCGCAGCGTTGCGAGCTATTCGTAGCTGCTTTAGGCCGGTACTATCCTCGTTGGGGTCTTTGATGCTCTGGAACGTTTCGTTCGGTAGTCTCATCTCCCTTCCGAAGGTCAAGAAGTTTGGAGAGAACCCGGTGCTCTTGTGCAGTAAGGATCGGTATGCTGCGAGGGCAATCGGCAAGGCTGACTCCCACGCAGTGGTTTTTCTGATAATTTTTGACAGAATGTTGGCGAGGGTCTTGTGAAAACGTTCACATACCCCGTTCCCCTCGGGGTGATATGCCGTAGTAAAGACTTGGCGTATCCCCCATTTGGTACACAGTTCCTTCGTCGACCGGGCCGTGAACGCGGTTCCTCGGTCCGAGATTAGCCTTTCCGGGACGCCGTGGACTGGTATGTAACGGGTTGCGAGGATTCGTGCTACGGTGCTGGCGGTGCAATCGGACACGGGGTAAGCCTCTGCGTACTTCGTGAAGTGGTCGATGGCGGTCAGGATGTATTTCTGTGTAGTTCCGGACGTGACTGGTCCTACGAAATCTACACCTACAATCTGACCCGGCCTATCGGGCAAGAGAGGTTTCTGCATCGGATGGCGAAGACCGTTTGGTGTATTCCGGCGTTGACAAGTCTCGCACCTCCTCACGTATTCCTTGACGTCTTTGGACAAGTGCGGCCAGAATCCTAGCTTCCGAACGAGTTTTTCGGTTGTCTCAGCTCCAGGGTGTCCCGACCACTCGTTCCGGTGACATCGGTCCAACAGCCACTCCCTCAAGGATACGGGCATAAGCGGCACCCACTCGTCCCTTCCGTCAAGTCGGACTTGTGTCTCCAGCACTCCATTGTTGCGTCTCGTCTTCCCTCCCTTCTCGAAGATTACCGTGGTCTGGACCCAGGAGTCGATATTCTGCGCCGCTATCATCAGGTTCCTCGGGAATTCCAAAGTCAGTGCGGCCACATCCATTCGGCTCAGACCATCCGCGTGTTTCATAGCCGTTCCGGGGCGGTACCTTGGAATGAAGTCGTATTCGGCCAAGCGTAAGACCCAACGACCGATACGGGATGTGGGGTCTCTCAGTCTCATGGCTGCTGTCAGTGCCATATGGTCTGTCTGTAGTTCGAATGGCTGACCCAGCAGGTACTCTTGAAAGTGCCTTATGGCCCACACTACTGCGAGTAGTTCCCTTTCGGTTACCGAGTAGCGTGTCTCAGCAGGATTGAGCTTCCGACTTGCATATGCAACTGGTTTCTCCACTCCGTCATGCTCCTGCGACAACACCGCTCCCAAGGCTGTTCCCGACGCGTCCGTTGCAAGAACGAACAGTTTTGTAAGATCGGGGTAAGCCAACACTGGCTCCTCGGTAAGACGTTTCTTCAGTTCGTCAAATGCGGTTTGGTGGGTTTCGGTCCATTCGAATGGGGCTGTCTTCTTAAGTAGGTCAGTCAATGGAGTGACGATGGTGGCGAAATTTGGGATAAATCTCCGGTAAAATCCGGCCAGTCCTAAAAAGGACTGAAGCCTCAAAGACGACGTTGGTACGGGGAAATCGCGAACCGCCTGGGTCTTTTCAGGTTCCGTGTAAATACCTTCCGTGGTCACCCGATGTCCGAGAAAACGGACCTCTGTTTTAAGGAAATCACATTTGGCCAGGTTTACCCGCAACTGGGCGTCCTGTAGTCGCTCAAAAACCTCTCGCAGGCGTTCCAGATGCTCTCCTCGGGTGGCGGAGAATATGATGACATCGTCAAGGTACACCAGACAATTCTTCCCTAGTACTCCATCTAAAACATTATTCATGACCCGTTGAAAGGTCGCTGGGGCATTCTTTAGCCCAAAAGGCATTTTGTCATATTCGAAGTGTCTTCCCAAGACCGAAAATGCCGTCTTTTCCTTTGCATCGGGATGTACTGGTATCTGGTGGTACCCGGACAGTAAATCAATGGTCGTGAACCACTTACAGCCACCTAAGAGAGCCAATGTTTCTTGAAGGCGAGGTATCGGGTAAGCGTCCCCCTTCGTTATCTTGTTGAGTTGTCGAAAATCCGTGCAAAATCTCCACTTTTGCTCTTCACCTGGCGGCGTCTTCTTTTTAACCAGAAGAACGGGAGCGCACCAGGGACTGGTTGAGGCGCTAATCACCCCCGCTTCCAGCATATCTTTCAGCTGCTTTTCGACGACCTCTCTCAGCGCATGCGGTATGGGGTAGGGTTTTTGTGCCGTTACCTCCGGTTGGGTGGTTGTAATCTCGTGGTAAACCTCGAGACTACACCCCGCGTTGGTTGGCGGTTGAAACAATTCCCTAAAATTCAGGAGAGTAGCCCTGGCCGCCTCGCGATCCGCTTCTTTCAGGTGGGAGATCTTGGTTTCGATTGCCGCTCCTAATTCGGGTTGAGGCTCGTCCCACTGATCCGTTGGAATTAATTCCCAGTCGTCCATTTCAACCTCATCATTGTCCAGGTGGTCAGGGTTCGGGAAGGGGTTACATCCACTCGTAGATACCACGTTGATAGGCCTTTGTCGTCTTCCTCCCGACAAGTCGGGGGCGCCTTGGTTCAACGTTAGTGGAGTTTGTCCGTTCCGTACGGTAGCCACCTGTAACTCCATCTCATCAAGGTCCTCGTCCTCTTCGATTTCGTTAAACGGTATACTTTCTGCCTCAATCTCTTCGTGGCCACCATATTTGTAGTTGCCACCAAATTTGTAAGCCCTTTCCCCGTTGAGGGCATGATCTTGCGTTTCTGATGGCGATACACCGTACGTTCCAGGGTGTTCCTCTATGTTGTTGAGGGGCGATACACCCGGCGATACACCGTACGTTCCAGGGTGTTCCTCTATGTTGTTGAGGGGCGATACACCCGGCGATACACCCGGCGATACACCGTACGTTCCAGGGTGTTCCTCTATGTTGTTGAGGGGCGATACACCCGGCGATACACCCGGCGATACACCGTACGTTCCAGGGTGTTCTTCTATGTTGTTGAGGGGCGATACACCCGGCGATACACCCGGCGATACACCGTACGTTCCAGGGTGTTCCTCTATGTTGTTGAGGGGCGATACACCCGGCGATACACCCGGCGATACACCATACGTTCCAGGGTGTTCCTCTATGTTGTTGAGGGGCGATACACCCGGCGATACACCCGGCGATACACCGTACGTTCCAGGGTGTTCCTCTATGTTGTTGAGGGGCGATACACCCGGCGATACACCCGGCGATACACCGTACGTTCCAGGGTGTTCCTCTATGTTGTTGAGGGGCGATACACCCGGCGATACACCCGGCGATACACCCGGCGATACTTGGTCCAATCCTATCTCATTCGTGAACCCTTCCGCGACCGATACCGTTGGTGGATCGTGGCTGGCGCACAGGGCGGCGGTCACCTCGGACGGGACGGTTGCGTTCCACTCTTCTAGCTGGGTCAAGGTCTCGGTCATCGATGTTTCAAGGGCGGTCTCGGTTGGGAAGCGCTCCTCGAAGGTCACTACCGGCCGTTCCCCCGAACTCTGAGGATGGGGGGGTGAGGGGTGAGTCATCACAACCCGAAAGGTGCTAGGGAGGACTGTGTCGGCGCTTTCACGAAGGCTCAGGCGCGGTGACCCAGTTTCCTTCCCCCTCCCGAGCTGCGATACCACCCCGATGCTGCCCAAGTCGCAATACAAGGGGTCCGAGTTCCTCCATTCGGCGTCGTCTTCTGTTCTCATTCCCATTGTTGGTCCAGTCGTAAACGTTATAGGGATTCGTCTCAGTACATCGAGTCCCAATAAATCGAGGGTCGCACCTTTCCGGGCGAACACAAGGAAAGTGTGCTTGAAACGGTGTTTCCCGATACGGGTGTCGATACACTGTTCTCCGGCGAAAGGCAATAAAGCCCCATCCGCTCCCCATGCCATGATTTTTGTTGGTACCATCGGGATTCCCGATACCGGCTTAGCCAATACCGATAGGGCGGCTCCAGTATCTATTAGCATGTTCCTTGTTTCGTTTCCGAGGCCTACTTCCACCTTGAGGGTGCGAACCATCGGGCGTTCCACGGCCGTTACATGGAGTTCGGCCGGTTCTTGGGGCTTGTAACGGTTGACCTCATTTACGTGTTTGGGTTCGGAAATCGGTTGCGATACAGGTAGTAGCTTCCGTTTCTGGGGACAGTTTTCTTCCAAATGTTCCCGCGATCCGCAAAAGTTACAAAATATGGTTCTCTGTGGGCTCTTGGGGCAGTCCACGGGAAAAATGGTCCATTGCGGCGCAAAAGATACAGGGGTATCGAGGTGCGGGTCGTTCGTCCGTTCTTGGTCGTTGGTCGTCGCCGTTCCACCTGTTACGGCGGTCGTCGCCGATTCGTTGTTCCCGACGGGGTACCGGTTGGTCCTTACGGGGGCATCGAGCGGCAAAATGATTGGTTCCTCCGCAGTTGTAGCACCTCGGATCTCCCGATACGGCCGCAAGTTCCCAACGTTCCTCTGTCTCTTCTGTTTCAGTTAGGGTGTTCTCCAGTTCCTCCGCTCGTTCCAGGGCAATACGCAGCGATGTAGGTCGGTTCGTTAGTAAGAATGCGCTCATTTTCTTTCCGACACCCCTCACGAAGGCGCTCAGGGTTTTTCGTTCGACCCACTCCCGCTTCTCATGACGATCAAGGTGCGTTCCTTCCTCCAACACGGCGCATCGAGCCAGTCCTCTGATCCGATCGGCGAACTGACGGAGGGTTTCCGAGGTGTTCCTTTTGATGGTCCAGAGTAGGGCGGCCGCATGTTGGGGGTTCTCGCGCATGAACCAGTTCATCATCTCGTCGCGGATCACCTCGTATGCGTTATCATAGTCAAGGGTATCGTCTCTGTCAATTAAGAACTGCTTCGCAGTACCTCTTGTCTTGGTTCTTAAGAGTCTCATCTTCTGTTTCTGTGACAACCCAGTGGTTACAGTGTCGAAATTCGCAAAAAACGACCCGACACTCAGCGACCCCGGTGTATCTGGGTCCCACGGTTCCAGTTCCAGTAGCAATGAACGGGGAACTCCATCTTTGTCACCGTCCTGGGTTGTTTCGTGATACCGTTTCAGTAGTACATTCATTTGTTTCATCGTTTCGGTTAGCGTATCAACCGCTTCCTTGTTGTTGAAGGGCTGTTGTTCCTCCTCATCCTCGATATCCGAAAGCACCATGTTTCACTTGTGAAGATACGAAAATAGGTAAACACAGCACAGCCGTTACGGTAGGTTCCGACTCAGTCACAGTTCCTGTCTTGTAGTTCAGTCTAGTGTTAGTGGTTATCTGTTCCCGTATAGCGATACGGTTGGTATTGAATGTTCCTGTGTGACGACACAGTTTGTTGGAATGTCGGTGTAGTGGTGAGGTTCGACCCACTTTTCGGTGTTACCGTTAGGTGTCCTACCTACCTACTACCCTTGGTTCTGTTTCACTACTCTTAGCAAATCGGATCGGCCGATACCCTAGGCACAAATATTTTTGTTTGTGGGTTCGTGCAGGGCGCCACCACGCGCGATCCGCCAATACACCGGACCGAGGAATGAAATTTACGAGTCCGATACAGTGTCGGGTTCGCGCTTGCAGGAATCCCACCCGCTGCCACCAAATTTGTAAGCCTTTGGGCGAGGTATTGGCTCGATCGGGGGTTGAAGTTACGATTTAAATTGTTCCTTGTAAATAAAAGCTGTAACGGGTTGCAAACAAAGGAGAAAAATGTAAACTGCGATACCGATACACTTAGGCTAGTAAGAAAGGTTATACTTAGCTTTGATGTACTTCGGGGTAGCTCGGCTCGATGCAGTTTGGGAGATGAGGCTGCGATACACCTGGAGATACCTTTAATACCTTTACTGTTACCTGTTGTACTTTGGTGTATCGATTCTGAATAAAGATTTGAATGAAGTTACTGATTGTTGTTGCAAGTGATTTGAAATACCTATATCGATACCCGTTATGTGTGAAACAGAACCATGAACCAGGGTAGACTCTGAAAGAAAGTGAATAAAGTAAAATGTGTTTTATTGCAAGAATGACTCGAATTTAGAGGGTCCACGACCCGATACAGCCTGAAGGGCTACTCCAAAAGGCAAATGTGACTTTAGATTAACTTGACTAGGCGATACAGATCCGCTTATGCTAGGCGTTACAGGTACAATAAGACTTGATTTTAGTTCTAGATGCAATGTTCCAGTTCCTCGATACTTTCTACTTAATGTTACTGAGTACTCTTCACTTCTACCTACTATTGGCCAATAAGTAGTATGACACAGTTCACTCACGTGACGGGTTACCGTAGCGAGTCCGATACACGATGAGCGGCGATGAGAGTTCTTGAGGGGAGAGCCGGGTCAGGACTGGGCGCGTACGCGATCCGCGGGCAATACGGTTCCAGGGGAGTCGGGACTTGATCAGGTCACTTGAATTGGTCACCACTCACTAGGTACAACCTATTTTCAAAGACTGATTGGAGGCAGGAGGGCAGTTCGATACGGGGTCGATACAGTTTTGGGGGAGAATCGCGTCAAAGACAAGGGAGAAGATTTCAGGACTAGCTGGCTAGGCTGTGGCTTCGGGACTAAAGCTCCAGGTCATTAGATGGACCTTTTGCTTCTCTCTCCCAGGCTGTCCAACTGTTCAACACCAATTTCCTGTTGGCATGACTGCATTTCTGAGGTGGGGATGTCTTCTTCTCCTGCCTGACAATCAGATGGTTTGGTGTTTGGCCCAAGGTGGTGGGAGGGCATGTGAGTGGGCCACGCCCCTTCTGAGTGGTGGCTATGGGGCTAATTTTCTCCAACTGCTGCTTCCTTCAGGGCTTACTGGCCTCTACGGCCTGGTTCTGCTTCCGAGGTACGTCAGGGCTTACTGGCCTCTACGGCCTGGGGTTCCTTCCAAGGTGCTTCAGGGCTTACTGGCCTCTACGGCCTGGGGTTCTCTCCGGGGGGTGAATCAGGACTTATTAGCCTCCGTGGCCTGAAAGGGGAAATAGTGATTCGCTGAGCGGCAGCTCACACCCTCAAAGGAATCTAATTATCATGTTATGGAGGGTGGTGATTATCACTAAGTTTCAGTGACAGATATTTGAGTATTTGAAAATGTTTTAATGCAAAGTACTCGAAGAAATTTGTCAAGTAGGTTTGTCATACAGGTGGTGATTATTGAGTTATAATCGTGCAGTACACTAATATTGTCTATTTTATGTGGTAAAATTTCGTGTTTGTCAGAAATTCATAATTTTAGAAAAAAAAATCTTTAAATAGTCTCAATCAGGAGTGAGATATTTATTTTATTGGTTTATATTACTCTCTCTCTCTCTCTCTCTCTCTAAATCTCTCACACAATAAATACAAAAAAATCTAATTATATAAAACGCCAACCGTACGTACGTACGTACGTACGTACGTATGCACGGAGGGGTCGTGGCAGAGGGAGAGTTGTAGGCTGGAGGGGTTGGGGGCGGGAGGAGTCGGAGGCGAGAGGAGTCGGAGGGGTAGTGGCGGGAGGAGTCGGAGGCGAGAGGAGTCGGAGGGGTTGGGGGCGGGAGGAGTCGGAGGCGAGAGGAGTCGGAGGGGTTGGGGGCGGGAAGGGTCGGGGGCGAGAGGAGTCGGAGGGGTTGGGGGCGGGAGGAGTCGGAGGGGTTGGGGGCGGGAGGAGTCGGAGGCGAGAGGAGTCGGAGGGGTTGGGGGTGGGAGGAGTCGGAGGCGAGAGGAGTCGGAGGGGTTGGGGGCGGGAGGAGTCGGAGGGGTTGGGGGCGGGAGGAGTCGGAGGTGAGAGGAGTCGGAGGGGTTGGGGGCGGGAGGAGTCGGAGGGAGTTGGTGGCGGGAGGAGAGTCGGAGGAATAGTCTTTGCCTGCTTTTAGTAGGCTTTTCAGCTAGTTAGAAATAAAACACAGCAAATGATAAGGAACAGAAAAATTAAATATTACCATGAGTTGTTCAAAACAAACAAGCAATCTTGTGACTTTTGGAAGATTGTTCGAAAATTGGGAATTAGTAATAAAAATCCTGAGGTTGAGCTATCCATACCCCTAGAGGATTTAACCCTCGGGTGAGCGCGCCTCTGAGTGTAACAAGAGCGGGCGCGGGCGGCCCTGAGGGCCGCTCTTTGTTGTTTGGCGTTCCTAAGTGTAGGATTAGGGCCGCGAAACGGAAAAAATGTACTCAAAAACATGTGAGCATTCAAAAGTATTCATTTTTATCAACACAATATAGTTTCTTAATAGTACTGCAATATTTCCCTACATTGGTAATACATAAGTAGGTATCTCACTTTTTTCTCACTAAAAAAACTCAGGAACTCGTAACTTGCGAAAATGTATTTACTACCGTCTACCTCCGTATATTTTATCCATCTCTTTTCTAGAGAAGATGAAAAAAATGATTATTTCTGACTTAGAATGAAAGTTAGGAAAATGTGTAATGGTAACATTTGATAAAACAATAGAAAAAATAGAAGTAGAGAAGATAGATAAGAATTTGAGAAAGAAAGAGGGGTAGCGAAAATGTTGGAGGGGTCTTGTAGAAGGATTACCGAGAGTGGGGGTTCAACCTTTCCCGATAGTTTTCGAATCTGAATAAAAAAACAGCAACGGCGGACCTGAGGTCCGCCCCGCGCCCGCCGCTGGGTTAAGTAAACATTTCAGTGGAGTTCGGGACAGTCCCACTTCGTGTGAAGTCATCAACCAGTACGCATGTCTGATCCCGGAGAATGAACATTATAATATACCTGCTCTATCTGAAGATAGAGTGAGGAAGTCACTATTCTCTATGAAATCAAAGTCAATCGGGGCAGACGGAATTTCGGTAGAACTGCTGCACGATCTTGCCGATGCAATACTCCCGGTGTTGGTACACATTTATAGCTACTCATTGACGAATGGCGTTTACCCAAATATCTGGAAGCACGCTCTCATTAAGCCACTTCCCAAAGTAAAGTCGCCTGTTAGTGCTAGGGATTTCAGAGCTATTTCGCTGCTTTCAGTACCAGGAAAAATTCTAGACAAAATTGTTTATGAAGAGCTCTGTCAGTATGTCGAGTCCCACAACATCTTGGATCCAATGCAGTCAGCCTACAGAACCGGTTTCAGTACAGAAACGGCTCTCATAAAACTGCTGGATGACGTGAGAGCTGCGATGGACAAGAGAATGGTGACGATAGTGGTTTTGGTAGATTTCTCAGCCGCTTTCGACCTACTGAAAAGAGATGTGCTGCTAGCAGTGTTAGAATCTGTTGGCGTGTCGGGAAACCTACTAGAATGGTTCAAGTCGTACCTCACGGGACGCCGTCTGGCTGTTAAAGGTGATCGTGGTGCTTTGTCTAGTTGGAGGGAAGTTGAGATTGGGGCGCCCCAGGGATCTGTATTGTCAGCACTATGCTTTATCTTGTACGTCACGTCGCTTCCCAAAGTCTTTTCGAGGGGAACCAAGCATGTGTCATATGCGGATGATCTCCAATTCTACAGATCATGTGAGTTGAGTGAAATACAGATGACCGTGGAAATCCTGAACAGAGACCTAGAACGAGTTGGAAGTTGGTGTGCCGCGCATGGAATGAAGATCAACGTCTCTAAAACAAAAGTCATCATGATGGGCTACCATGGGCTTCTTTCGAAGACCAACATAAGTATCGCGCCCAAGATAACCTGCCAAAGCGTCCAAATAGAATACGTCCGATCCGTGAAGAATTTGGGGCTACTTCTCCAAGATTCGTTGGAATGGAATCTGCAGGTTGCCGCGATGTGTAACACCGCTTTCAAAGGGATCTATCAGTTGAGACGGCTTGCCATAGATTTTCCGGAGCACGTGAGACTTCAGCTGGTACAGAGCCTCATTCTGCCTACCTTTGACTATGCCATGGCGGCACTCTGCGATTTAAAAGCCGGAGACGTAGATAAGTTGCAGAAAGCACAGAATGCCGCACTCCGCTTTGCACTGCGTCTCAAGATTTTCGAGAGTGTCACCCCTCACTACAAGCGCTTGAAATGGCTGAAGATTGCGGAGAAGAAAAAACTTCAGGTCGCCACGTTAGTTTTATAGATCCTGAAATACGGAAGGCCTCAATATCTACATGAGCAACTGGTTTTTATGTCTACATCCGTTGAGAGGAGCACACGAAGCTAGAACCGACTACTTAAAATCCCACCCCATCGAACTGAATTACTGGCAAGATCGTTTATAGTGCAGGCGTGTAAGGTCTACAACGAAAACATCGAAAGTTTCGACCTTTCTTTAAAACCAACCCAATTCAAAGAAAAATTAAAAAAAAAACTCTGCTAGATAATTATGCGGAAGGATAGTGTGATAGGTGCATCATTTTTGTTCTGTTTCTTCTTTTCATAATTTTTGTGTGGTATTTTCAAGGTGAATGATAGAAGGACTATTTCATTTATTCATTTTTTGTGACTATGTTTTTTGAAAAAATTCTTTGCGATTGCAAGCTGTAAACTAATATTTCCAGGGAAGGTGGAAGAGAGGGCATCATGGCCCTAACCTTCCCTGGTGGATAAATAAAAAAAATTCAATCAATCAATCAATCTCTCTCTCTCTCTCTCTCTCTCTCTCTCTCTATCTCTCTCTCTCTCTCTCTCTCTCTCTCCTCTCTCTCTCTCTTATCTTGCTCATAAGGTTTTGTTACTAAAATATAAGGGATGCAATTTTCTGCATCTAGATTTTATCTAGTACGTACATTAATCATGTTTTTGTGTTTAAAATATCTTTATCGCCCCACTATACAGGGTGTAAGCCTTGCTGGTCTGCCTTACGATACCAGTCCATTCTGTAAATAATTTTCAACAAAAAATGTATCCGAGCAATTTATTTAAAACCCTTTGTTTTCGAGTTATTTCAACTTCAAACTTTATTTTCGAGATTTTGACCTTATGTCATTAAATCCGACATACCACCTTTATTTCGCTGTGTAAATTACAATTTGAGGATAGGTACCGTTGGAAAGACCACTAAATTTCCTATCGGATAGGTGCCTTAATTTTTGTGTGAGTCAAGGTTTGAGACATGAAAACGTCCTCTAACGTAATTTTTTAATCTCATATTTTTCTTCTCTTTCTCATATCTCATATTTTTTCAAGATGCAAGAACAGTGAAAACTGCGCCAGAATCTCAGCTTTCCAATGGTATAATTAAAACATATTTTACAACAAAATTTACGGGAGAAATTCGTGTTTGAACGCGGAAAAACGTTAATTTTTTCAACGAAATCAGCACTTCGCCTCGAAGGTGTGAGGGGTCGGACGATAGAAGTGGGTGGGTCAGCGCCGCAGTAGACCCGAGTTCAAACTCAAATGTCTCCCCTAAATTCGGTTGTAAAATATTTTTTGATTACACCATTGGAAAGCTGAGATTCTGGCGCAGTTTTTACTGTACTTGCATCTTGAACAAATATTGGTTCTCGAAGTTCAATTTGCGATTGAAAAAATTACGGTTTCCAAAATTACGTGAAATTCTCTTTTCAGAGGAAGTTTTCATGTCTCAAACCTTGACTCAAACAAAAGTTAATGCATTTACCTATCCAATAGGAAATTTAATGGTCTTTCAAACGGTATCCTTAAATTGTAATTTACACAGCAAATTAAAGGTGTAATGACCAATTTAATGACGTAAGGTCAAAATCACGAAAATAAAAAAGGGTTAAAAAAAATTGCTAAGAGACATTTTTTGTTGCAAATTAATTGTACAATTGACTGGTACCGTATGGCAGACCAGTTAGGCTTACACCCACAAAAATGTTCACAACTCAATAAAAAATGAAAATAACTTAATAAAACCGTTGTCATATTTTCAAAACGAAAACGAAAGATGGTTTTGATTGGCAAGCTTGAGGAAAACTCCCATTCAAGAATAAACAGTTCAATGTTACATTGGTGGGTATATGGAGTGACCATATTGATGATTACGGGTGGAGTCTCTTTTTCACCGGTTTATTGCCTCAAAGGTACATGTTTCGGCGAAACTTTGTCGCCTTCATCAGCCTAAAATATATTATATGTTACTTATAGTTAAAATGAAATAGAAATAAAACTAATATAATATAAATATAAATACAATTATAAACATAACATATGATAATAACACATGTATAATCTAATTCTAAACTGCATAGCAGTTTTCGTGAATGTTTCATTATTTATTTATTTCATCTGATCTTTCAACATCATTCTGGGGATAAAACCTGTTGCATCTACAGGGTGTCCCATGTTAAGCACCGAAAAACTTCGGGAGTCGATTCTACAACTAATTTTAGTAAGAAAGTGTATCGTAGCAATTTTTCGTTAGACGCTTAGTTTCCGAGTTATTCCAATTTTAAGATTTTTTTCGTGTTTTCGACCTTAAGCCATAAAAATGACCATAACTCGCTTAATTTAAAAGCAATTCAAAATCTAATTACACCGTAGGGTAGGGCGTTAAATTTACCATCTTTCTAGTGGTTATACAAATATTTTTGTAAGGTCGTGATGGGTGAAAAATCAACTCGTAAATTCATTTTTGTAAAATTGTCAAAATTTCCTACTTTTTCTTTTGACTGTTAAGGTTTTACTTCCACATGATTTTTCACGTACCTCTACGTCAAAAATTGCGCAAAGATCTCAGCTTTCTAATGGTATAATTTGTTTTAATTTTACTCCGCTAATTAGTGGTGAAAGATACGTTTGAATGCTAAAAAACGTGGTTGCGCTCATGGAAATCAAGGTTTCTGGTTCGTTGGGCCTCGGGCAGGTTTGACGAATCAGGGGTGGAATTCTACGTTATTTTCAACGCTATTAGACTGATTCCACCACCGTTGGCATGTGAAAGCTCAGTATTGAATTTTGGTAGGTCCGAATCTTTTTTAATTTTACTTGGTATTTATGCACGAATTGAATGTTCAATTCTCGCTACTTTCTCGATTGTATGAAAAAAGAGATATCTCATAAAGAATAGCGTGTAGATGTGGAATAAAAAATAAAAATAAATAATGATATTTTAGAGAAAGTAAAAATGATATTTATGAACAAAAATAATCTTTATGTTCATCGGAGTAAGTTATTGACTAAACGTAAATGATATAATAAATTATCCTCTACTCCGTCTTTGACTTCGTTTGTCATTCGTCCGGATAACCGTGAACACAAAGCAAAGTTTTTAACAGCCAAGTAGGAAATAATTGAGGAATGTCAAAATTTGAAGCAGTGGTCATCATATTACCGATTTAGAGTAAGTGCTCAATGTGACCTTCTCCTCCTTCAGTACATAATGTGCATCGTCTCCTGACAGCTCATTCCTCAATTATTTTCTACTTGGCTGTAAAAAACTTTGCTTTGTGTTTACAGGCATCCGGACGAATGACAAACGAAGTCAAAGACGGAGTACAGGATAATTTATTGTCTCATTTATGTTTAGTCAATAACGTACTTCGATGAAGATAAAGATTATTTTTGTTCATAAATATCATTTTTACTTTCTCTAAAATATCATTATTTATTTTCATTTTTCATTCCACATCTACACGCTATTCTTTATGAGATCAGTTTTTTCATACAATCGAGGAAGTTGCGAGAATTGAACATTCAATTCGTGCATAAATACCAAGTAAATTTAAAAAAAGAAAAGATTTGGACCTTCCACAATTCAATACTGAGCTTTCACATGCCAACGGTGGTGGAATCAGTCTAATAGCATTGAAAATGACGTAGGATTCCACCCCTAATTCGTCGATCCTGCCCGAGGCCCAACGAACCAGAAACCTTGATTTCCATGAGCGCAACCACGTTTTTTAGCATTCAAACGTATCTTTCACCACTAATTAGCGGAGTAAAATTAAAACAAATTATACCATTAGAAAGCTGAGATCTTTGCGCAATTTTTGACGTAGAGGTACGTGAAAAATCATGTGGAAGTAAAACCTTAACAGTCAAAAGAAAAAGTAGGAAATTTTGACAATTTTACAAAAATGACTTTACGAGTTGATTTTTCACCCATCACGACCTTACAAAAATATTTGTATAACCACTAGAAAGATGGCAAATTTAACGCCTTATCCAACGGTGTAATTAGATTTTGAATTGCTTGTAAATTAAGCGAGTTATGGTCATTTTTATGGCTTAAGGTCGAAAACACGAAAAAAATCTTAAAATTGAAATAACTCGGAAACTAAGCGTCTAACGAAAAATTGCTAAGAGACACTTTCTTACTAAAATTAGTTGTAGAATCGACTCCCGAAGTTTTTCGGTGCTTAACATGGGACACCCTGTATAATACCTCGTCCATTGTCATTCATGGAGGGCGCCCTCACTGGTTCTTCAGCCCTAAAATGTCATGATTTTATTTTATTCTACCAAAATCAGAGAGAATAGAAAGATTGTTAAAGCTGGCAGCAGTTCTATTAACATAAAGACAGACTTGTATTCACTCAGTGAAAGCTTCTACCCTCTTTTTACAAATAGTAAATCGAATACCTCATAAACTCTAATGTTCAACAAGAAAAATGGGATCATGAACAATAACGCCAATGTCTGTCATGGAGCGGGCCGCACCGACTATCCATTCAAATAAAATGATTCTGATTAGATTGATTACAATTTCAGTTATTTCAAACCATTAGACTGGTGATCCAGTACTTCACATTTTTCAATATTAATAAACTTTTATTCACCGATTACGCTAAAAGTAAGTAACAATTTCACCTAATTCAATTCCAAATATGAAAACCAAGTAAATTCGCTGAACGAAAATTATTTCATCCATCTCTAAATTTGCACCATATTTTCAGCTGTTGTGGTGCAACACAATTAGCGTGGCTATTGGAGTGAAGGGAGAGGGCATGAAATGAATATTCAAAAAACAAGAAAGTAGATCTATAATAAAAATGCAGATACTGATTTCTATTTATAACCAGATTTGATATATAATTTTTAAAAATTTTGGTAGAATAAAATAAAAACATCACTTTTTAGGGTTGAAGAACCGGTGAGGGCGCCCTCCATGAATGACAATGGACGAGGTATTATAGATGCAACATTTTATATCCCCAGAATGATGTTCAAAGGTCAGATGAAATAAATAAATAATGAAAAATTGACGAAAACTGCTATACAGTTTAGAATTAGATTATATATGTGTTATTATTATATATTATGTACCTATATAATTTTATTTATATTCATATTATATTAGTTTTATTTTTATTTCATTTTAACTATAAGTAACTTATATAATATATTATAGGCTGATAAAGGCGACGAAGTTTCGCCGAAACATGTACCTTTGAGGCAATAAACCGTTGAAAAAGAGACTCCACCCGTAATCAGCTCAATGTTGGATTACTTCTTTTCCATCGAATCGGAATTGATCTTGTCCAAAAAAACTTCTTTAGTTACCAAATGTTTATATGAAGGTACCAAAAATCTTAGAGGAAAAACTATAGATCATGGATATGTCCATATGTACCTACTACATATTTACTTTTTCGATGAATAAAAAAGTTTTTTTTTTTTATTTTCCGATCACACGCTTATGTTGCAGTATTCTAGAGAACCTTACTTCATATCTACCAATATGTAGCTATGATTTTGTTTACTGGTTGCAGCGTTGCATTTTTTGTGGCAAAAAAAGTGTCGCGAAAAATTCCTTGACCCCCAGCCAAAAGACATGGACACGTCTCTGTCAAAATCTCTGATGAAAATAGTTGGTAATTATGATTGTCGGTTGAAAAAATTACGTAATTCTGTTGAGGCAGATAAATATTGTTTGGTTACCTACACGTTTATTGGATGGTAAACAACATCATCTTGTTTTATAAGAAGAATACTTTAATACATTATTCAGCCATTTTATCCCATTTATTTTACAGAAATATCCAAGTGAGAGCTATTGAAAAATTTGCTTTATGAGACCTGTGCGAATTATGTCGCAATATTGCAAGGTATGACGTCCATAATGTCTTCATAGTTACCACGTCCCGGAAAACCTCTTATTCCATATACATGTATTCAAAACATAATTTTGAGCTGAAAAAAAATGATTGGAAATTGATTTTTTTTGTTTTGTTTTTAACGTGAATCAGGTCATGGAGTTGAAAATGTAAAATTCCGACAAACTGGAATTACTCATTCATTTGGTATGACAACAAAAAATGTCCCAAGAAAATTTAATTTCACTTTCCAAATTTTAACAGCTCATGAAACCACTGAATTTATTCCCACATTTGCAGAAACCGTTGGATCTTCCCGGAAAATTGCTTTCAGACCGCTTGTCGAGAAGGTCGCGACCTTCTCAGAGGCTGAGTGGAGTGCAAGGACGTGTCACGGGTCGTTTCAACGGACCGCTGCGGATCGAACAATCGTCGAAAAGAGACGTAGAAAAGTGCTCCGGTAAACCCACGAAACTCAGGAGGAACACTAATGAACGAAAGTTGTTGATAGGGAAGGAAGAATATCATTTCATTTTCATTTCTGTAATCATGGTGAAGTATAAAGGTTTTGACGGACGTCGTTGTTTTGACGTGTTCATTATCAGTACTGAACAAAATAGCTGACATTTGCCTCACTTTCGTCAGTGAACGATCACATGAGATTCAATCTCGAACTTTCTCGAAATATCGAATAACTTTTGGGAAATAATTCTACACACCTGCAGATAATTTTTGAAAATGAAAACATTGTTATTGCATAGGTTTACCGAGTAAAATTAAAGGTTTTCGGAAAAAACTTGAAGGTTTTTTCGAAACAAAATAAAGGTTTTCCAAAACAAGATATAGGTTTTCTATTTAAAAATAAAGATCGAAAGAATCGAGAAGAATCAATTGTTTGTTTTTACTTGTTCAAATATGAAGTTTTTCTACTTGTGTTAGGTAGTGAGAATGATGTTAAGACGTAATATTCAAATATCCAGATTTTTCAGAATTACTTTAACCTTTATCGTACGGTTGGGAAAACGAGTATGCTTCACGGAAATACGAAATAAAAGCTTGATGAAGTCATGTACCGGTGATTAGCTAGTTTGGGAGGGAGACGCAGTCTGATGATGTCATTACACACGTGCAACAGCCCCGAACGAATGCACGCGGAAGAGATGGCTGGAAAACTGCAGGGTGGGCTGCGGAGAAGGTAATCCACGGTAATGAGCGGTAACCTGGTAATGACATTGCAACCCCTCCGTGGGTCTTTGGTCGGTCGATAATTCGCCCGGAGGGTTCGGAAGCCCTCTCGTCTGGAAACATCTCACCTGCCTAGTTGCGCAGCAGTTGGAAAACTCGTTCCCAACGGACGACATTTTCGAGCCGAAGAATTCTCAAAAATCTGTGACGGTAAGTAAGTAAGCAACCATCTCTAGTTTAATTTTTGTCCAACTGCCATTCCTGGCATTCTGGAAGTCAATAACTACCTTCAAACTCCATTTTTAGGGCGTCCCACAGTAAGACTTGGGCGTCCTTATGCGATCGATCTGGGGTGAAGTTGGACAACACTCAACAGAAAAAAAAATAAATAACCACACAGTAATCCGTTTTAGACCATTCTGAATCCAAATCCGCGAAAAAAACCATCGGTGTATGTCTGTGTGTGTGTATGTGTGTGTGTAACAAAATCTTGTGTACTCTGCACAGGCCTTAGTTCTCAACCGATTTTCGTGGTTCTTTTTTCGTTTGACGCGGAATACTATCTGGTTGTGCACTACGGCGCCGGAATTTTGGATTTTGCTTTTTAAGAGGGGGAAAGGGGGGGTTAATGCTTAAAAAACGTGCGTTTGCGTGCATAATCTTGTAAACTCTGCTCAGGCCTCAATTTCCTACCGATTTGCGTGTTTCTTTTTTTGTTTGACTCAAATAACTTCCGAGTTGTACATGATTTTACCAGAGTACCAAAATTCGCAAGTGGAGGGGGCGAGTGAGGGGATAATATTCACAAAATATCCGATTTTTCAATATTTCGGTTCCTTTACTGCTTACTAATTGTACCCAAGCTTTGAAATTGAGGAAAAATTCTCATTATACCTCCGGATTTTCATGAATTATTCTCTGTACCACCATGGAACTAATAGTGGAGCCACCATGGTGCCAGGATGCCATAAACCGCTTATTTCGTGTTTTTTTTGTGTTTCACCTTGAATACGGATGTGAACTTCGACGGACTGCCTACCAAAACTTACAGATGAAAGTTCAATGTTACGACGTATTTCCGCTTTGGTGCCAGACTGGCACCATTGTTGGCGTTGGGAGATGGTGTGGGGGGGGGGGGACTCGAATTCGCATGTTGGGTATCGTAGATCACGAATTTTAAAATGCTCTTCAGATTCGAGGCTCCCATGCCGCTAGAAATGTTAAGGTGGATAATGGTGGGGGGGGGGGTCAGTATTATTTGCCTAAAGTAATAAATAAATTACATCGAGTGAAACAGTTTCATCACTTAACAACTGGTTAAACTGATCTAATGCTTATCCAATGGGACGTCCCCTGGAATGCATGCATTACTAAACAATATGTTTAGTTTCTGGGAACATTGGGATAGCTAAATGGAACAAATGCCTGATACTTTATAACTTTCGTGTCGTTGAGTACTGTCATCTACTCACACTAGGATGCTGAAATTTGGGCTGTATGACTTATTTATAAAGTGGAACAAGGGGGGGGGGGGGTGCCCCAGAAAATTCGGAAAAGTTGTGTTTTTTGGGCCACCCTAGCCATTGGGTCTGACGAGATCAACGGTCTGCGGAGAGTGTTGAGATGTCTCGTGCTAGTTGGTGGAGATAGCTAGGGGATCGGAACCGGCTTCACATGTACCTAGATCATTCTCGCTAGTCATCATCACAATGAGTGAGAAACAAGTACATCCATCTGTTGCGCAATGCATTGTTAAAAAATTGCTGACAAACGAAAATGTAAAACCGGCTGAAATTCATCGCAGATTACATTAACAGTTCGGGAAAGGGACACTATCTTGGCTACGGATAAAATTTTGGTGTAGTGAGTTCATACAAGGTCGTCAACGTGTCGAAAATGAACCTCATGATCGCCGCCCTCGCACCAACAAGACCCGAGAAAACATCGATGAGGTTCGCCGCCTTATTGAAGGTGATCGTCATTTGCTGAGCACTACTGCGGAGTCTTGTGCAAAGTTAGGCTAGCATATCGGCGCAAAAGACGTGGCTGCTTCATCATGGAGGTGTTATCATCATGTGACTGCTTTAACCAGAGCAAAAGTCTAATAAATTCATTGGAGAACTGTTAAACACCCCCTCTACAGTCCCAACTTGTCACCCTGTGACTACCACATGTTTGGACCACTCAAAGAATCACTTGGCGGAGAGAGATTTGAGACTGACGAAGAGGTGGAAACATTTATGTGCAATTGGCTGACAACCCGCCCTCCATCTTTTATCAAAACTGGCATAGAAAAGTTGTCTAATAACTGGGAAAAGTGTATAACCCGTGAAGTGGATTATGTAGAAAAATAATTATCACTATAATATTACTTTTTTTTCTACAAATAAATCGTTCAGATCAGTGGCTCGACCCTTCATAGTATCACTTCAGCACCAAGAATCTGTAGTCCAACGACACTTGAGCGTATGTCCCTTACAAGTGGAAGAGAATCGACACCTTTCTTGATTGCTTGAAGAGTGCTGAGGGAATTTGAGCGCACCATCGATTTCTCCTCTGCTGCAATAATAATGAGAGATTTGAGGATAGCAAAAAGTGTACGATGATAAGGTGAATTTATAGACTCCTGAGCTTACATATACAGCGCATCCTACTCCATGGGATGTTTTGGAGGCATCATAGTAAATTATAGAGCATGGAGAAAAACGATCAATAATTTCATACAATTTCGAAGTGAATTCTTGCGAAAGTGAAGATTTTTTGGACGTTTTGGATGAGGAAAAGCAAAACACAGGACACGAACGCTCGATCACGAAATTTGGAATCTACACGTAATAATAGGTAAAACTGTGCAAGATACTTAATGTGTTGAATTCCATCCAAAAACATTGTTGACTTTCAGGGGTTTGGAAGTTGCGAGGAGTGTACACAGGCAGCCCTTTTTCCCGAGAAAACAGCGTCAGAGGGGGAGTAGATGGAGAAACGGTGTTTATGGGAGCCGCCCCCCACGTTTATTTCCAAGCTCGGGCCTCGAGGGATCAACCTTCAGGCTCGGTCGGAAGGGAGCAGGTAGGGGAAATTTAAGCTCAACTCTGTAGAACATAAACATGAAACATTCATCCAAGGAGGGTTAATTTTGGTTTATTATTTTTATTAACGAACTTTCGGAATCGAGCAAATTTTTGTCACCCCCCCCCCTTCCCACTTGAAAAGTTTGATGTTTGAATCCATTGCTGACCACTTCCCCATTAGAACTAAAATATCCAAGATATATGTACCAAAATTTCACTTTTTGAATCATTACCGTTCACGAGCTGTTTACGTTTATTATGCATTGTTTCTAATACTAATTATAAACCATTAGATACTTAATAGTTGTATCGATAATATTTTGGTACTGTCCAGAGCGGCGTTTCATCCAGAAAGGGCCCTTAAGTAGGTATTTTTCCGTTTCGAGTTAGTCGATTAAACTCTTTATTTATGTTACCGGCCAAGTATGATATCCACGTTTGCGCTTGCGCAGTGGCTACTATCACTCAGGGGTGATGATTTTCATAGAGGACCATAACACGCCAACCCACAAAATCCCTGAAAATTGCATCGACATTGAGTGAGAATTGTAGAAGCTTTGGTTGTGGCAAGGTTTTCACGTTTGCGCATGCGCAGCAGCTACTATCAGTCTGCTAGGTGGTGATGATTTTCATAGGGGACCATTTACACGCCTACCCACACAATTCCCGAAAATTTCATCAAAATCGGATGAGAAATGTAGAAGTTATGGATGTGGCAAGGATTTCAGTTATGGATTTCATGACTGATAGACACACAGGCAGACAGACACATAGACAGGCAGACACACAGACAGGCAGACAGACAGACAGACTCGGAACCAAAATTGTTCAGGGAGGTCTAAAACGTAAAACGCGAGTGGGAATTTAGATTTTGGAGAACATCTTTTTCCAACCTTGAAAAGTGAAAACAAAGCATCCACTACCTTGGTGGACTCGGAAGCAATATATGAGTTAAAGGATATCCGTTTATTTTAACGCCCAAACACCATATCAAAAAAATGTAATAAAATAAAATAAAGTGCTTACTTAATGCAGCAAGAAACTGGCCCGTGGTACTTACAATTGACGAGGCAACATGCATATGTTACCGGCAAAGTATGAAATCTAGGCATTGTTCAGAATGCCTGCCAAAAAGAACAACCCTTTCAAATCACACTTTGCCGAGTAAAGTATAAACTGCCTCGGTAAAGTATAAAATTAGATTTCTTTTACACATTGCCTGATCCATTCGGGCCAGTGGCGTCAGGTGAGAATATTCGTCAGGCAAACACCTTGACCAGTCTTAGAGGAATAACCAATAATGAAACATATTGTTTAGTAATGCATGCATTCCAGGGGACGTCCCATTGGATAAGCATTAGATCAGTTAAACCATTTGGTAAGCGATAAAACTGTTTCACTCGATGTAATTTATTCATTACTTTAGGCAAGAAATAGTGACCCCCCCCCCCTCACCCTATCCACCATAACATTTCTAGCGGCATGGGAGCCTCGAATCTGCAGAGCATTTTTAAATCCATGACCTACGACACCCAACATGCGAATTCGAGTTCCCCCCCCCCCCCCCACCACCACATCCCCAACGCCAACAATGGTGCCAGTCTGGCACCAAAGCGGAAATACGTCGTAACATTGATCCTTCATCTATTAGTTTTAGTAGGTAGTCCGTCGAGGTTCACATCCGTATTCTAGGTGAAATAAAACTGTTTCACTCGATGTAATTTATTTATTACTTTAGGCAAGAAATACTGACCCCCCCCCCCCCCCACAATTATCCACCTTAACATTTCTAGCGGCGTGGGAGCCTCGAATCTGAAGAGCATTTTAAAATCCATGATCTACGATACCCAACATGCGAATTCGAGTTCACCCCCCCCCCCCCCACCACCCAACGCCAACAATGGTGCCACTCTGGCACCAAAGCGGAAATACGTCGTAACATTGAACTTTCATCTGTTAGTTTTGGTAGGCAGTCCGTCGAAGTTCACATCCGTATTCAAGGTGAAACACAAAAAAAAAAAACCACGAAATAACCCCCCTTTCCCCCTCTTAAAAAGCAAAATCCAAAATTCCGGCGCCGTAGTGCACAACTAGATAGTATTACGCGTCAAACGAAAAAAGAACCACGAAAATCGTTTGAGAACTAAGGCCTGTGCAGAGTACACAAGATTATGCCCAAAAACGCACGTTTTTCGAGCATTAACCCCACCCTTTCCCCCCCTTAAAAGGCAAAATTCGAAATTCCGGCGACGTAGTGCACAACTAGATCGTTTTCCGCGACGAACAAAAAAAAAACCAGGAAAATCGGTTGAGAACTAAGGCCTGTGCAGAGTACACAAGATTTTGTTACAAACACACATACACACACACATACACACATACTCACATACACACACAGACATACACCTATGGTTTTTTTCGCGGATTTGGATTCAGAATGGTCTAAAACGGATTACTGTGTGGTTATTTTTTTTCTGTTGAGTGTTGTCTTCCTTCACCCCAGATCGATCGCATAAGGACGCCCAAGTCTTACTGTGGGACGTCCTAAAAACGCAGCAAATTATTACACAACGGTTTATTTTTTTATAGATCAAGCGCCAGAAAAGAAAACAGCTGGCCATTGTCAGTACCTTCCAATCATGTTTTCAGTTCATAATCGAGTTTATTTAGATGAAATACCTAAACGCTTCACACTTCATTCAAATAAATAAAGAATTTCTTCGTTAAACTTGATTACTGGTTGCTAAGGAAGTGTAACCCATGGCTTAGTATCTATGGCTCATCTTTCTGCTTTCAAGGTCACGAAACAGCTAGTGGATTGTTTGCCTTTGCTTATGCTATTATGGTGGGGGTATAGGAATACTAGACCCCGCACTGACCCCCGATCGTCTTTTCTCATCCAAAACAGTCTCGCAAAATTCATTTCTTTGAACCTTGCATCGCCGGTCCCCGCGCTAGTTCACATACCATCCACAATCGATCGTAGTTACCAATCTCTACAACTGTCTGGTGTGTTGCGGGCTAGTATTCTAAGAAAAAAACGCTGCAAATCATTGCTCAAAGGTTTATTATTTTCTGTATAGATCACCCTTCTGTATAGATCACTGGTTCTCCATCAATAGCACCTACCACCATCTGTATTCTCCCTTGACCTTCCCTCTCAAATTTCAGCTTCCTGTGTTCAATAGGATTGAAAATGGCTTCGGAGCTCACTCAGCTGATCAGTGATCTTAAGAGTGAAGACGATATCCTCGAATGCTGGAGACGCCTGGAAGAGCACTTCCATTCAATAGGAGTAAAAATGGCTTTGGAGCTCACTCAGCTGATCAGTGATCTGAAGAGTGAAGAAGATCTTCTCGAATGCTGGAGACGCCTGGAAGAGCACTTCCATTCAATAGGAGTAGAAATGGCTTTGGAGCTCACTCAGCTGATCAGTGATCTGAAGAACGAAGAAGATCTCCTCGAATGCTGGAGACGCCTGGAAGAGCACTTCCATTCAATAGGAGTAAAAATGGCTTTGGAGCTCACTCAGCTGATCAGTGATCTGAAGAGTGAAGAAGATCTTCTCGAATGCTGGAGACGCCTGGAAGAGCACTTCCATTCAATAGGAGTAGAAATGGCTTCGGAGCTCACTCAGCTGATCAGTGATCTTAAGAGTGAAGACGATATCCTCGAATGCTGGAGACGCCTGGAAGAGCACTTCCATTCAATAGGAGTAAAAATGGCTTTGGAGCTCACTCAGCTGATCAGTGATCTGAAGAGTGAAGAAGATCTTCTCGAATGCTGGAGACGCCTGGAAGAGCACTTCCATTCAATAGGAGTAGAAATGGCTTCGGAGCTCACTCAGCTGATCAGTGATCTGAAGAACGAAGAAGATCTCCTCGAATGCTGGAGACGCCTGGAAGAGCACTTCCATTCAATAGGAGTAAAAATGGCTTTGGAGCTCACTCAGCTGATCAGTGATCTGAAGAGTGAAGAAGATCTTCTCGAATGCTGGAGACGCCTGGAAGAGCACTTCCATTCAATAGGAGTAGAAATGGCTTCGGAGCTCACTCAGCTGATCAGTGATCTGAAGAACGAAGAAGATCTCCTCGAATGCTGGAGACGCCTGGAAGAGCACTTCCATTCAATAGGAGTAAAAATGGCTTTGGAGCTCACTCAGCTGATCAGTGATCTGAAGAGTGAAGAAGATCTTCTCGAATGCTGGAGACGCCTGGAAGAGCACTTCCATTCAATAGGAGTAGAAATGGCTTTGGAGCTCACTCAGCTGATCAGTGATCTGAGGAGTGAAGAAGATCTCCTCGAATGCTGGAGACGCCTGGAAGAGCACTTCCATTCAATAGGATTGAAAATGGCTTCGGAGCTCACTCAGCTGATCAGTGATCTGAAGAGTGAAGAAGCCTTTGAGCAATAATTTGCAGCGTTTTTTACCCACCAACATTTTTTTTACCTACCAACTTTTTTTTTACCTACTAGCTAGGTACTACCTACCACACCATACTGGCTTCACACCTTCACAATCAAGTTTATTAGAAAGAACTAAACGCTTCACACTCGATTGGAAAAATAGAAAATTCGTATGGAAATTTGATTACTGGTTACGCAGAAGGCAAAACTGTATACAAATCGAAGAAATGAACAGCGATCGCATTTTAGTCCGATAAAATTTGAATGGAGATTAGACCTCTTTTGCGATTCACACTCATGATTCTGTTTTATCGAAGGAAAACCTTCAAGTACTCGTAGGTTTGTCCTACAGAGCTCCGGGTGGTCTCAAAAATTTTTAAAAATTCTGTACTATTTAAAATTGGTGAAAAAACGATACCTTTATTTCGAGAGTTTTCGAGCTAGGGCACTCTTGAAAATTTCAACCCTTAATTTTCACCCCTTAGAAGTGACCTACATCAACCAAAAGCTTCGCGGCACAACTAGACCCCAAATGGAGCCTATATACCAAATTTGAACCAAATCGGTCCAGTGTTGCTAATAAAAGTGCCGCGCACGGCGTACGGCGGACGGACGGAAATTTTTTATACGATTTTCGTATTCTACGTACCTTGAAACGTAAAACATCAAATTTTGAGGGGGGGTTAAAATTTTTTTTTTCTTGCTCGATTCCAAAGGCTTATTATTGAAAATAATAAACCAATACGTACCTACTTATTCCATTCTCCTATTTCATCTAACTTTCTTGGTTATCATGAAATAGTCCCTAAATTTTATTAAAATTTTCCAAAATCGGCTAAATATTACTTCCAAAAAATGGAAATATAGGAGAATCTCAACAAAACATAATTTGTTCATTTTGTATATTTTTAGTAGGGCAAACAGTGTTTGCTATGTTTGCCTGGAGAAGACGCCACTGATTCGGGCATTCTATACATTACCTAGGCATTGTATACAATGCCTGATTTTAAACTTTAGCGGTAACATTTATTTGAAGTTGCGGTTATTTTAAAGACATTTTCGCTGAACCTTCATCAAGTTCATATAAATCAAGCTGGTATGATGTTTAACAACAAACAATTTCGGTTTATTGTTTTCAATAATGAACCATTGGAATCGAGCAAGAAAAAAATTAACTCCCCGGTTTACGTTTCAAGGTACGTAGAATCCGAGAATCGAGTAAAAACACAGAAAATTATTTCACAAAGATTTATTATTTTCCTGTATAGATCATTCATCTGCAAAGATCACAGCTATGCCATTGTTACTATTTTTTTACCTACCAACCATAAGTACCTACTACATAATTACCTTCACACCTCCACAATGAAGTTTATTTTCTGGAAGAAATAGAAACTTCACGCTCGATTAAAAAAAATTGGGAGTTTCATGTGGCAGATCTGATTACTGGTTGCTAAGGAAGCAAAACTGGATGCAGCTCGAAAAAACGAACAGCGATCGCATTTTGGTTAGCTAACATTTCAACGGAGATTAGGGTCTAATCATTAGACGTTTTCGGTGATTCACACTCGTGTTTCTGATTTATCGAATGTCCAACCCTTAAGTTCTCATGGGGAGCGAACGGTTGTTGCTGCGGAGCTCTGGGTGGTCTCATTCTATTCTAAAAATTCGGTACTACATTAAATTGATGGAAAAACAATACATTTATATCAAAAGTTTTTGAGCTAGGGCGTTTTGAAACTTTCAGCCCTTATTTTTCAACACCTAAAAGTGACTGACATCAACCAAAAGCTTCGGGCACAATTAGACCCCAAATTCAGCCTATCTACAAAATTTCGTCCAAGTTGGTCCATGAGAACTAAGGAAATTGACTTACGGCGGACGGACGGCAAAATTTTAATTCGATTTTCGGATTCAACGTGTCTTGAAACGTAAACCAACAAATTTTGAGGGAAAAAAAGAAATGTTTTCGGTCGATTCCAAAGGATCATAATTGAAAATAATAAACCAAAAATCGGAATGAAGGCACCTATAAACTTCGGATTCAGAGGTTATTTCTATAGTAGGTAGTTTCATGAAAAAGCCGTTCTTTTTTGACGGGTGATCCGTACAGTAAAATGATAAACCATTGTGTAATAATTTGGCTCGTTTTTCGCAATATTTTGATGCAATTAACCTGATTTATGAAACTATTAATCCTTATCCTCCTAGTTTTGCAGGTGTAGCGATTAAAGATGAGGGATGTTCCGGAGGATTCAGCATATGACATGTATGTGATAGCATCCCGTATCAAAACAATAAACAGTTTGCCAATAAAGGAGAGAACCTTCACACATCTCGCATACTCGCAGAAACGTTGGCCTTTTCGTTTCACGAAAGAAACGGATTGCTTCATCCAGTGGGGGTGGCAAGAAGTTACGAAAAACATTTTATTGTGGAGCGGAAGGTAAAACCACAGCTTTTCTCGAATAGCCTTCTTCTGTCTGAAAAGGTCAAACCGAGGCAGCTGGAAGATGCGCTTTGTGGGGCAACGAGGCATAAGTGGGTTCATTAGAACGTGCAGAGGTGGCGGTTTGACAGGATAATAATAATTATTAGCTGGCTTGATTTGAATTTGCAATGGCTATTAACTAAAGAACATCACCGAATGTTGAGTAAAGTTTACTTACTACCATAAGTGAGCTCCATTGAGATTTATCGTCTACAAATTACAGCAAACCACTGGGGACGCACCTGCAAGATACGAAATACTATCAACTAGAAAGTACGTCCTACAAGTTTCGTTCAAATACATAAACTAAATAATGAGTTTCGGTATTTTATTTATATCACAGGGATTATTGAGTGGATACACCCATATTTTTAAAATTTTAACGTAGGTACAGTCAGGGGGTAGAGATTGTTGATCAATCTTTCCCAATTATTTTTGATTTTCTTACTCGATCAATACACGGAGTTGGGCATGCAAAAACTATTGTTGTGTTTGCAGTTTTACACATTTTTTCGAACTACAGATTAGTAACAAGTGTTGGTTATTTCCTAACTATTACAATATAATAATTATCAATACCCAATTATAACAAATAATATTGAAACAGAAATATCCAGCTTCATCTTTTTATTAATCCAATGATTCTCGATTTCAATGAACTTTAACCCCTACTTATTATCGGGCTCCTGGGTAGGAATATTCGTAGCTCATTTCATGGTGTTATCCATCACTTCTATGAATAGTATCCAACTAATTCATATTGAACGAAATACATCGCCTAAAACGTATGTTCTCAAATGAATAACCGAGCATTCTTAACAATTTTCTCCTGCTTTTGAACGTCAATTCTTTAAGAATTAGTTTAAAATAAAGGGTAGGCATTCCTTGCATGCTTCTAAATAATTTTCTCCTGCTTTTGAATGTCAATTCTTTAAGAATTAGTTTAAAATAAAGGGTAGGCATTCCTTGCATGCTTCTAAATAATTTTCTCCTGCTTTTGAATGTCAATTCTTTAAGAATTAGTTTAAAATAAAGGGTAGGCATTCCTTGCATGCTTCTAAATAATTTTCTCCTGCTCTTGAATGTCAATTCTTTAAGAATTAGTTTAAAACAAAGGGAAGGCATTCCTTGCATGCTTCTAAATAACTTTCTCCTGCTCTTGAATGTCAATTCTTTAAGAATTAGTTTAAAATAAAGGGTAGGCATTCCTTCCATGCTTCTAAATAATTTTCTCCTGCTTTTGAATGTCAATTCTTTAAGAATTAGTTTAAAATAAAGGGTAAGCATTCCTTGCATGCCTCGTCCAGCGGCCCATGAAATCAAATACCTTTCTAAATAGGTTACAAATTTATATATTTCCGCCTCAAAAATATCGGCACTACAAGGACCTAAGACATTCCCTAATCCGAAAGATTTTTGCAATCTACCGGCCCCTTGTCCTTGATGCGTTGGACCTGGGAATGTGCTTCATTAGGCGTATTCTGATACGTGTAGAAATTCCATTCGTCGGACGTATCACCGCATCAAAGGCACAAGTGAGAGAATCCTATCTCCGACAAGTGTTTTTTTAGCCTGTTCACACGTCAAACGTTGTGACATGAGGCACTTCAAACCGCCCGGCTGCTTGATTTAATGGTACGATATGCGTTGAGTGTCGTAACGAACCGTTTCCTAATAACAGTGGACCACTTTCACGACATTTGACCGTGGAAGTTGTGCCCATGTAGCGCTGTAGAACGAGTGTGTATGACCAGTGTTGAGTACCTTCTTGATGGAGAGTTCCCAACCTAACATCCGCTTCCTTCCTACTGGAAGTTCGTTCATGAAGAGTTCAGTTCTGGGTTCTCCTTTAGAATTATCATGTACATGATGGAATCAGTAACCAAGTGTGAAAAGTCCGCCATGGGTGTAATTCATAATGTAAAATTAAGGTGTATTTCATAATTTTTAATTCATAATAAGAAATATAGTATCTTTCTTGTATCCATAAAGATACAAATAACAGAAAAAAGATGATCAGAACTACATTCAGATTTTGAAGAGTGTTTGATGTTATTTAGGTAATGACAAAATTATGTTTAGAAAATTGCCTACATCAATTATTATTATTTTTTTTTGTTATTTATTTTATTTTAATTATGTTTAGATTATGTTTATGAATGCTAAATAAGCATAATTTTTTCAACTAAAACATACTTAATTAAGAAAAAAGTTTTCCTTTGTTTCGAATTTTTTAAAATTTAAGATTTTAAAACATTTATTTATTGCATAAACCCTAGATTGCATTAACCGCACGTAATTTTCAATGGAATCAGAAGAAATTTGTGAAAGTTATGCCTACGGTGATGAATTTACTTTTGCCAATGCGCATTACTAATATTCCAATTACTATTATATTCGTACGGGACCATCTCAACCGGCAAAACCTTGGAGAATTTCATCTTAATTAGAAGTTATGTTTGTTACAAGGATTGTGCGTTTGCGCATGAGTAGAGGGTGCTATCAGCATGGGGAGATGAAACTCTTAGGGTATTCGCTCCTCTAGTCCACACAATCCCTAAAAATATAATAGAATTACGTGAATTCATTTAATTAGTACGGAAGAAAGTGGCTAATTTTGTACTAAAAGGAAACCATCACTTTCCATCACCAACCAATCACTGATGAATTCTGACATGAAACATGATGTTCACCATTGAAACCATAACTCACTAATAAGAAATGACTTTATCACTTGTTTCAGCTAAAACACTCAAGTAATTTAGTGGATCCAAAGGCAGACGAACATTTTGAAAAACTCTGATAACATTCAAGGCTCAGAAAGACATTACTTTCAATGGCTAAAACATGGTGAATGATGGTTACCCTATGGTTTTACTGAGAAAGAAAGAAAGAGGACTCAGAAAGTGGCAAGACCGATGGAACAGTGAGCCCAGAGGTCGATGGACTCTTTAAACACTGTAAAGGTCAGGGATGACAGAAAACATGGTGATTCTGAATATTAAGTAACCCAGTTTCCGATCGGACTTGGATATTACCGTTTCTCCTGAAGAGGATCGACAAGTCAAGGGACGATCCTGAAGTGGAGGACTATACATTCTTCTCCTGCAATAAATGAGAGCGGCATCTATACTGTTTAGTGGAGAGGATAGGAAGTTTTAACCCAGAGATGGTCAGAATTATGGCAGATAAAGAGATCCGGTCGTGCATACGTTTGTGTTTTCGGTGCTGAAGGATAAGGAGGCGAGGAGACGGTGGGAAGGAGAGGGTTGAAGAACCCCCTAAACAAGAACATACACGTTGAAAAGCCAATGAAAATGGCAAGAAAAGAGACTGCTCAGAAGCAATAAAGAATTCTAGGGTGGTTAAACAGAAAAACGCTACCAATTACTACATAATGGTTTTTTTTAGATCACTCGCCTGCAGAGAAGACATCCTGATTAGTGGTTGCTAAGGACGCAAAACTGAGTACAACTAGAAGAAACGAACAGCGATCCCATTTCGGTCTGCTAAAATTTGAAGCAAGATTAAGCCTCTTTTGCGACTCACACTCGATTTATCGTAACCCTTAAGTACTCAAATGGAGCGAACTATTCGTCTTATAGAGCTCTTGGTGGTCTCATTCGATTCTAAAAATTCAATAGTAGTTTAAATTTATGAAAAAAACAATCCCTTTATATCGAAAGTTTTTGAGGTAGGGCGGTTTGAAATTTGCAGCCCTTATTTTTCAACCGTTAGAAGTAACTGATATCAACCTAAAACTTTGCGGCACAACTAGACCCCAAATGGAGCCCATATACCAAATTTAATCAAAATCGGTCCTTTGTAACTAAGGGAAATGTCGCTTACGGCGGACGAATAGCAAAATTTTTATTCGATTTTTGGATTCTACGAAACTTGAAACGTAAACCAACAAATTTTGAAGGGTGTGAAAAATTTTATTGCTCGATTCCAACGATTCTGACCGGTTCATAAAGGAAAGTCCAACAATATTTTTTCGAGTCACAACTTTTCTGATGTTCATAAAGCAATTTTCCTGTTTTAAAAAAACCCTAACAAATACTAATATTGCTCACTCACTATAAGAGATAGGAAAACTTTATTTTTCAAGAAGTTCAAGAGTTTTTAATCTAAAATTTATCTTTTTCTACAACTTCAGTTAGGTAAGGTACGTAATGATTCGTTTGAAACAGTTAATTGGACTGTTTAGTATTATTGAAGCTGCATACCCCACCATGAAGGGTGGTTTGTCAACAGTTATTTGTGGTTTACTGTTATTATCGCAGAAGCTAAACAGTCAGGCCCTGAAGGGACGCCTCGTTCAGTTATTTCCAACTACCTAATGAGATCTGATAATCCCTCTTGAACAACATCGTCTATCGAACGTCCTTCATCTGAAAAATTGAGGACAAATCTCAAGATTCTCGTTCGATCGAAGGGCGCGTCGAGACTTAACAATTGATTCCGTGCGCTTAATCGGCCTTAAGAGGCTCTCGAAGTTGCGGATTTGTAACGAGTGATCCTTCACCCCCGCTCAGTCCACCAACCCAACCCTGGTTGTTCATCCTCGCAATGGACCTTCCTGGACTCCCTTCAGACCCTGAAGACTTTCCCACGATAAATTTCAAAGGGAGAAATACATCACCGATTGATGTTACCCAATGTTCTTGATAACAATGGTGAAACGCGCAACTGTTACAGCACTCTTCGGTACAAAGAAAATACCTAAGTAATAAATAAGTAACATTACTGGTGGGGTAATGTAAGGAAAGTTATGAAGTTTGAAATGCTACTTCTCCTACACCTTCTCAATGAACAATAATTATTCAGTAAGTGAAGACATGCAGTTTATCGTCTGCTCAAAAAATGGATAAAACAGGAGTTTACGAAATGATTACGCAGCCCAAGGCACATGAAGGGGTTCATCTGTGGCCGAGCGAGTTCCGGCATGTGTCTCTGGAGACGAGACTCGGACCGGTTGCGGGGCCGTGAGTTCGAGGCTCACCTCGGGAGCATGTTTTCGGATAAGTTCCCCCTCGTCCCAACCCAGGGCGGTGAGGCCAATGGGAAGCCATGAGCAAAATCATCAGAACAAATTCTGATCTTCCCTTAGGAAGACAGCTGATGAAGTCCGCGACGCCAGGAATGGCAGTCGGACGGTAATCCAACTTGAAATTGTTGTTCGCCTTACTTTTACTCACTTTACATGCAGTTTAACCCTTAATATCCCGAGGTATCTCCTACGAAATACGGGTTTTACGATTTCATCAACATTTTATCAACTTTTAAACCAAAACTGATAGCCATTGGCTATCTTGATACTCCAACTATTGATTGTGTGAGAAAACGTAATAATAAATACATAACTCAAAGGAAAACAAATTAATTTTCGAGTTGGCAGACTGTAATAGGAACTTGGAGGTACATTCTACCCTCATTTCTCACCTTGTAGGCTATTAGTTGGGTTTCCTCTTCAGGGATGGAGCCATCGTCTAAGGTAGCACTGACCCCTCTATAAAGTGAACCTCCTCCATCTTATTCCTATGGTCATGTACTTCATGAGACATTCCCAACTTCCGACTAAGGATTTTTCAAAGTATCCTACTTCTACTCCAGCGAAAGTGGGTTTAGAGGCAGATTCTGACCGGACTGTAATAGGTACTTTCTGCCCTAATATTCTATAGATTGGTCAAAATACATCTAAATTTAATAAAAAGAATTCGAAAATTTTTTTTTAATAAGTGGAAAAATTAAGGGTTAAGGCTCGAACTGTTTTAATGTAAACACCCCTTCTTTAAGTCAACTTCCTTTAAGTCAATTGGAAATGGGGACAACTGGAATAAACTCTACTAAAGCTTTTGGTGAATTTAATACCTTCTTCAGGGCTTGAAGGACGTGTTACTCAGTGAGCAAACCAAGAGTCAATACAAAATGAGCTCGTGGAGAAACCACCATAATTATTGAAAATTAAATTTATAGTAAGAAATTAAGAAAATATTTCTTAGAACACCAGATTTCAGGAAAATTGGAAGTCGGAGCAACTGAAAAAATGGAAAAGTCTATCCACAGCTTGGAGAGAAATCTGGAAATGATTCCTTTCCGCTCCCTTTGTCTTCCTCGCCACCGATGACAGGAAAGCTACCATCGGAAAGCTGTCTTAATCGTGCAGCTTTGTATCTGATGCCGCTATTTTTCATTGCATTTCCCAATTCCGAGCGTCAGGGGACATTCACCCATTCCGGATACCCGAAACATCCTCACATGTGCTCCAGATTTGCTCAGACCCAGGTGTACCGTCTACAACTCTGCCGCTCATCGTAACTATCTAGAACAACAAGGTCCTGATTTTGGTGGTAATACCAAGAGAAGCCTTCATTATTGATTTTTAGGTGGTCTCTGGCCTAGAACAGAGATTCAACTCAAAGAAAAATTATAAACCTTTGTGTAATAATTTACAGCGTTAGATATAGATATAGATTAGATATAGATCACTCGTCTGCAAAGAACACGGCTTTGCCATTGTTACCACCAACATGAAGAAAAACATCGATCGCATTTGGTAAGTTTCTAAAATTTGAATAGAGATTAGGCCTCTTTTGCGATTCACTCTCGTGTGTCTGATTTATCGTAAGTTCAACTCTTAAATTCTTGTGGGGAGCAAATTTGTCCTATAGAGCTCCGCGTGGTCTCAAAAAATTCTAAAAATTCAATGCTATCTTGAATTGATGGAAAAACAATACCTTTATATCACAATTTTTCGAGTTAGGGCGTTTTCAAAATTTTAACCCTTATTTTTCAACCCATAGAAGTGACCTACTTCAACAAAAAGCTTCTGGGTGCAACTAGACCCCCCATTTTGAGCCCACATACCAAATTTCATTGTAATGACTCACACTTGTAACTACGTAGTTCTTAAATAAAGGTCGAGGGAAACCCTGAGTGACTCACACCATGCAAGGTGGGTAAGGTGAGGTACGGGGAACAGTGACATCATTTGACGTCACCTTTTTCCACCCTCTCCTTACCTTGTCAAGTCCATATAAAAGGAGGACTCAGGGCTTCCCCTTCATGCATTCGTCTTCGAAAACTCGACTTGTTTATGTATTTCTCGATCTACCTCGCCTCTTCTCTGAAGCCCACAGTTCATCAGAGGGTCTCGGTATGCGATAAAGCTCATCGCGCCGGCTTCTGTTCCCATTTACCCTAGTCGTCGTCTGCCTCCAACTAGGTATAGGTAAATGTGGTGCATCCCCCGGGTCGGCGAGCAATCGCGCCTAGGAATGTATCCAAGCTGGCGATCTTAACACTCTTGCACACGGTCTGCGGTTACCCGCGCCGGGCATCGAGTGTTGTCCCGTCCTTTGTCTTCATTGAGTAGGAACCAATTAAATCGACAAACCGAAGGAAGCCGATCGCCTTCACGCTCCGACACGCAGTCGTAACATTGGTGACCCCGCACGTTTTTGGTTTGCTATTCAACACGAAGCTAACTCGAGGATTATGGACCCACCGCTACCGCCGCCCGCACCGGACTTCGCCGAGGCCACGAAGGTCTCAATCCCGCTCACGCTTCCGCCGTTCTACCGAGAGGATCCCCGGCTGTGGTTTATACAGCTCGACGCGGCTTTCACCGGCGCGCATGTAAACACGCAGCGCGCTCGCTTCACCCGGACCATCCCTCTACTGCCCTACGATGTAGCAGTTCAAGCGGCGGACTTAACACAAGCCCAGCTTGTGACACCATACGACGACCTCAAACAACGGCTCATCGAAATTTTCGAGCCGTCTCGGCATGCGAGGATCACGGCACTCACCGAGCATCGGCCACTGGGGGACCTCAAGCCTTCACAGCTTTTACGCCAAATGCGCCATCATCTGGGGGACCTCACGCCTAACGAGATCTTAACCCTCGGGTGAGCGCGCCTCTGGGTGTAACAAGAGCGGGCGCGGGCGGCCCTGAGGGCCGCTCTTTGTTGTTTAGCGTTCCTAAGTGTAGGATTAGGGCCGCGAAAAGGAAAAAAATGTACTGAGAAACATGTGAGCATTTAAAAGTATTCATTTTTATCAACACAATATAGTTTCTTAATAGTACTCCAATATTCCCCTACATTGGTAATACATAAGTAGGTATCTCACTTTTTTCTCACTAAAAAAACTCAGGAACTCGTAACTTGCGAAAATGTATTTACTACCGTCTACCTCCATATATTTTATCCATCTCTTTTCTAGAGAAGATGAAAAAAATGATTATTTCTGACTTAAAATGAAAGTTAGGAAAATTTGTAATGGTAACATTTGATAAAACAATAGAAAAAATAGAAGTAGAAAAGATAGATAAGAAGTAGAGAAAGAAAGAGGGGTACCGGAAATGTTGGAGGGGGTCTTGTAGAAGGATTACCGGGAGTGGGGGTTCAAAATTTCCCGATAGTTTTCGATTCTGATTAAAAAAACAGCAACGGCGGACCTGAGGTCCGCCCCGCGCCCGCCGCTGGGTTAAAGGCATTTTGGATCAAGGCGCTACCCGTCGCGGTCCAAATGTCCATTGCTCCGTGGATAGATAAAACGCCAGAATTCCTCGCGCCGATCGCAGATGCTACGCACGAAATACGTAGCGCCGCAGCGGTTCATCAAATCGAACCAGACTGTAATACTGAGGCGGTAGCTACGAAGCGACCTCCGAGACGAAATAGCCCCGCACGACAGTACCAGCGACCTCGTCCGCAATCTCCAACTCAACAAAGAGGTATGTGCTGGTACCATTTTAAATACCGCGACAAGGCGACTAAATGTCGACAACCTTGTTCATTCAAAAAGGTACGATGGCAGGAAAACTAGCGGGCCTGCCTGTTTACAAGGCGGGCGCCCCTTTCCAAGACATTTCCAACCGACTATTCGTCAAATGTCATAAAAACAATATACCTTTTTTGATCGATACGGGGGCTAGCATCTCAATTCTTCCGAACTCTTTAGTTCGTCGGAAGAACAAAACATCCGACTACCTACTTTTCGCCGCGAACGGCACCACCATAACGACCTATGGTAATTTTACAACGAAGGTTCATCTACAAGACGAAATTTATGAATGGTCTTTCGTAGTCGCGGACGTTAAACGACCCATTATCGGAGCTGATTTTCTCGGGTATTTTGGCTTACACGTTGACCTGAAAAACCGAGCGTTATTCAACCCTAACTCGCATAAACCTATACGAGGATACGTCAACACGGTCAACTCCGGCGTCACCACCGAACCTACTCCGCCGACCTTCATCGAAATGCTCAACAAATACCGACCGGAGAAGCGATCTTCATCCCATCTCTCCACGATAAAGCACTTCATTGAAACCAAAGGTCCACCGGTCACAGCGAAAAGTAGACGTCTTCACCCCGAACAACTCCGTCAGACAAAAGAGCACTTCAAACAGCTCATCAACGACGGAATTATCCAACCCTCGAAATCACCTTGGGCCAGTCCTCTGCACGCGGTACCTAAACCAAATGGTACTTGGCGCTTTTGCGGTGATTATCGTCGGCTCAACGAACGCACGGTCGGAGATCAATACGCCGTTCCGCATCTTCGAGATTTTTCGTCTCATTTACACGGATGCACGATTTTCTCCACGCTGGATATTTCGCGTGCGTTTCACCATATCGACGTGAACCCTCAAGACATTCCGAAAACAGCGATTATAACGCCATTTGGACTGTACGAATACAGAAAAATGAATTTCGGATTAAAAAACGCTGCACAGTCGTGGCAGCGATATATGGACCAAATCCTTCGAGACTTCGACTTTGTCTTTTGTTTCCTAGACGACGTCTTAATCGCGTCTCGAAACATTAAGGAACATGAACGCCATGTTAAAGCGGTCCTCAACGTTTTCGCTGCGGAGGGTCTCACGGTAAACAAGGAAAAATGCGTCCTTGCCAAAAAAGAAGTGACTTGTCTCGGTCACATAGTCAACGAGACTGGGATACGTCCGGTACCTAAGAAGGTGGACAATCTCACGACATTCCCTCTTCCGACTACTGTCACCGACCTACGCAGGTTTCTGGGGATGTTAAATTTTTACAGACGGCACATTCCGAACGCGGCTATACACCAACAGCCGTTAATAAATGCGATTCCGCAGCCTTCCAAAAAGAAGGACCGTTGCACGATTGAATGGACGGAAGAAATGAAATCCGCATTCAATAAATGCAAAAACGATTTGCAAAACGCAACTACGCTGGCTCATCCTTCTCCGAAAGGTCGACTATCCATTACTACGGATGCCTCGGACGTCGGAATTGGCGCGGTGTTACAACAGGAGGTCAACAACGAGACGTCACCCCTCGGATTTTTCTCTAAAACTTTATCAACAGCTCAACAGATGTACTCCACTTTCGATAAGGAGCTTCTGGCTATTTACGAAAGTGTAAAGCATTTCAGAGACTTCGTAGAGGGACGTACTTTTCATATTGTGACTGACCACAAACCGCTCACCACGTCGCTCCATCAAGACCGAAAAACGGCCTCGCCTCGTCGTATTAGGCAAATGGAGTTTATCAGCCAATTCACGACTGATATCCGATATACACGGGGCACCTCCAACGTAGTTGCTGACACATTATCTCGGCCTTCACTCGAACTTCACGAGCTCACGACTTTTCCGTCCGGAAAAGATATTTTCCTAAATCAACAGACCGACGAATCACCCGAGTTCCGCAACCTTATTTCGACCGGGCGTCTCGAAGAAACCCAGGTACCTGCGCTCGACCTCTCACTGTGGTGTGATACAACATCGGACATGCCTCGCCCGTTTGTTCCTAAACGACTTTGCCGCAAATTAATTGAACACTATCATTCATTTAGTCATCCAGGAATACGCGCGACACGAGACCTAATTCGCGCAAAACTATTTTGGCCTCGAATGAACACGGAAATACGTGCGCCCCTCTGCCTCCCTGCTGACCTATTTCCGCCTCAACCGACGGAATATCACCGACCGCCCGCAAAACCCTCAACGGACAAACGCCCACAGGTTTTCCCCGATTCATTCCAAAACGCAAAAAGAATGTTTTTGCGAGAAGAAGGGCTTCGGAAAGGCTTGAACCCCCTCTACTCCGGCCCCTACGAAGTGATTAACAAAGGAGAGCGGACGGCTACGCTGCTTATTGACGGCTCCCAGGTAACCATTTCTCTCAGTAGGTGTCGGCCGGCTTTCGGTATTTCCCCCACCACAACAGGGACGGATTTACCTGAGGTACCTCCGGACACAAGCCAAGTCGAATAATTCGACGCCTGCTACTTGTCCGACACAGATCTCCTCAAAACCCCAGTGGAGCCCGCGGAAAAACATGAACCTCTTGTTCACACAAGACGAACTCGCGGAAATATTGCGCCCAGCCGGTCCCAAGCGTCGAATTTCAAACACGAATTCACAGCCAACCCGTCAGCACCAGACGCCAACCCTGCGTCGCAATCAATCGTCGCAGATTCCGCTCCAGCCGCATTCACGGAAACCACCGAGGCCGGAATGTTCTCTCTCCGCCAATCAACCCCTACAATGTTCCGTCGATCCTACGCTGACGTCACCAGGAGGAAATAACCCGCAACATCGGCGGGTTCTCATCAAACGAAGGCACAATCAACTTTCAGTTGCAACGATGATGAACTCTTCAACGATTTCTACGGCCCGAGCTAACAATGGCGATGCGGCCTGGACAGTAAATAACATCGATTGTCCGGCCTTCAAAAAACGTGCCAGAACGATCATCGAATTTTACAAAGCGAAAAATTCCAATGAATATGAGAAATATATTCCGCACAACAATAACATGGGCGAAATCGAAAATTTCAAATCGCTCATCGACAAAACGATCGACAATATTATTAATGCCAAACCTTCCGTTTCTCCTCATTCCATTCCTCAAAGACCCGGGCCGAAGCCTCGCCGTCGTAAAGGGCGTCAAGCCTGAGCGAGACTCCTCAAACTTCGGTCCGGGCAATTTTCACTGATTGAACTTACATTCTCCAAACGGAGGATGCGTCGGAGCCTACCGACACGGCCCCGCTGGGCTGCACGCTACGCTCACAGACGGCGTGGCTCCCCGACCTTCGGCGCGCTGGTTTTCTCCATACAATACAACGAACTCACGAGCCTCCGCGTCTTCGCATCAGTTCAAGACTTCTCGTATTCTCTCGATATTATTCAAATTTATATTTTCATTGTTCTTTGACACGTTCTGTTAAATTTTATCCACCATATTGTTCCAATATTCCTTATCTATAATTCTCAAATTATTTCAACTTTTTCCCTTTATTTTACGAACTGGGGGACCTCTGTAATGACTCACACTTGTAACTACGTAGTTCTTAAATAAAGGTCGAGGGAAACCCTGAGTGACTCACACCATGCAAGGTGGGTAAGGTGAGGTACGGGGAACAGTGACATCATTTGACGTCACCTTTTTCCACCCTCTCCTTACCTTGTCAAGTCCATATAAAAGGAGGACTCAGGGCTTCCCCTTCATGCATTCGTCTTCGAAAACTCGACTTGTTTATTTCTCGATCTACCTCGCCTCTTCTCTGAAGCCCACAGTTCATCAGAGGGTCTCGGTATGCGATAAAGCTCATCGCGCCGGCTTCTGCTCCCATTTACCCTAGTCGTCGTCTGCCTCCAACTAGGTATAGGTAAATGTGGTGCATCCCCCGGGTCGGCGAGCAATCGCGCCTAGGAATGTATCCAAGCTGGCGATCTTAACACTCTTGCACACGGTCTGCGGTTACCCGCGCCGGGCATCGAGTGTTGTCCCGTCCTTTGTCTTCGTTGAGTAGGAACCAATTAAATCGACAAACCGAAGGAAGCCGATCGCCTTCACGCTCCGACACGCAGTCGTAACATTCATCAAAATCGGTAACTGCTAAGTGGGGAAAATGCCGCGTACGGCGGACGGACGGCCAAATTTTTTCGATTTTTGGATTCTACGTATCTTGAAACGTAAACCAACAAAATTTGTTTTAATTTTAACATTTAATGTTGAGGGGGTTTAACATCTTTTTTCTTGGTAGATTCCGAAGTTTCATTATCCTAATACATAAATCCCCAACCGTATGATTGTACGTTTGTCGACCGAACGTGAGGGACCCGGTTTCGATTCCTGGCCCTGACATACATTTTTTTTCTCTTAACAAATTTCGTGTTTATCAACGATTTGTTTTCGACTGCTCTTAGCAGGCTTTTCAGCTACTTGAAAATAATAAACCGAAAGCTTGTAAATTTCGTCCGAAGAACTCTGTTTTGTAACATCCAGGTACGAGTCCTGAAGTTAGAAATTTTTCCATATGTTTAAACTGTGGATCTGTCCTATTCTGGAGTCGTAGGAAGGAATAAGTAATATGAAAGTTGTTTCATTTGAGTTGAGAACTACATAATGAGACATTCACCGATTGAGCCGATATTCACAATTAACGTACACAAACATGGTAAACCATAGCTATTCTACAAAAGAACATTTGCAACAGTTTTGAACTCATTACAATGAAAATTGTATTTTTCGCCTATGAAAGAATATTATCAGTATACTCTTAAACCACGGGTGGTTCATTTTGCCTGATGAGGTATTGTGTCGCTTCGACCTTGTGATAATCGTGAGAAAAACCCGATGCTCCACTGATAGCGCCGCATCTAGTTGTTCTACGTTAGCTCGATAATTGTTCTTCCATCAGAAATTTCCCATCGTTGTGTTTACGGATAGAGAGTGCTAGTTTGCCTATGACCTCACCGTAATACTAATAATTCTAACTACCTACCCGACAAAATAATTCAACTATGTCTATAATCTACTATTTATTCATCACTATTCGATCAGTAAGTAGTAATCACCAAAGGAATCAGGAAGTTCACCATGCAATCACTCAATACATGAAATGCCTTCGTGTACAATTTATTGTTGTGAATCCATGTGTGCATCAGTGATGCCATATTCATGCTGCTTTTTTGGATCCGTGACCACGTTGAGAGTCTAAGAAAAGAAATAGCCGACGAAAAAGGTGACTTCAAATATCGTCTCATATTCACACCAGTATATGTACCAACCACTATAGAAAGTAGCAGTACGGAAGGAAGAATGAAACAACATGGAAGACGTGGTTGATCCGTCGAATGTTGAGGAATACATCAAAAGTTGAATCAATCGTAGAATGAAAAAGTTCAAAGCGAGACCTTTTGAGAAAAACGACAAATTATTACACTCAGGTTTATTATTTTTCTGTATAGGTCACTCGCCTGCAAAGAACACAGCTTTGCAATTGTCAAATTTGATTACTGATTGCTTAGGACGCTAAACTGAGTACAACTCGAAGAAACGAACAACGATCGCAGTCCAACCCTCAAGTTCTTATAAGGAGCGAACAATTGGTTCTAGAGAGCTCGGGGTGGTCTCATTCGATTTGAAAAATTTAATACTATTTTAAATTGATGAAAAAACAATACCTTTATTTTGAAAGTATTAGAGCTAGGGCGTTTTGAACATTTCAGCCATTATTTTTCTACCCTTAGAAGTTGACATTAACCTAAAGCTTCGGGGCACAACTACACCCCAAATAGAACCCATATACCAAATTTCATAGAAATCGGTTAATTGTTACTAAATAAAAGGCTGCGTAAGGCAGATGGAGGGCAACATTTGTATTCGATTTTCGGATTCTACGTACCTAGAAACGTAAACCAAAACATTTTGAAAGGGGGTTACAAATTTTTTTCTCTGGTCGATTCCAAGGGTTAATCATTAAAAATAATAAACCAAAAGCCTGATACTTCTAACTGTCCCCTTTTCATAATTAGTCCGTACTTTTGAATGGGGTGGAGATAAAGTGCATATTTATGAACCACAGGAGAAAGGTTCATAAACTTCTCTATCCAAGTGAGCTTACTGATGCGAGTCACACTTGCTGTGTCACCAACAGGTGTGGAGATGTTGATTGGTCGATTACTAAAAAAGTACTTGTACTGATGTCTCCAACAGGTTTACGTTATTTCAGACAAATATTCTTCACATTCCCCCATAGGTATATTCTGTCCGGTGTCCCTCAAGGCAGAGTGCTCGAGCCTCTGCTTTTCATATTTTATGTATTCGGAAGACCGAACACAAGTCCCTCATCCGACAAAATTTTGCTGGCGCAATTTGGCGACGACACATCAATTGTGGTTAGGAACTCCTCCCGTGAGCAAGCTACCCAAACACTGCAACACAGAGCTGACGAAATAACTACGTGGTCACTAAAGTGGAAGGTAATAATTTATACTCCAAAATCCGTCGGTGTGCCATTCACCTATCGCAGGAACTTCGAACCTCCTGTCATTACCTTGTGTGGCTCTCAACTACCCATCTAATCCAAAGTCATTTATCTCGGTCTCACGCTTGATCAGCGCCTCACTTGGAACGGCCTGGGAAGATTAGAACCCGTATTCACCTGCTCAAGTCAGTTCTCAGGCACCCAAAGATGTGTATACATATCAAACATATATCTATAAGGTACTCATACGACCTATCTGTTTCTTTGGAGGTGGCCTCAGGTGCTTTGCGTCGCAAACTCAAATTGGTCGTATACAGGTCCTACAAAACCGAGCACTCCGGCTGCTATGTAACGTCCCTTGGTACATACGAAACGAGGAATTGCACAAGGATTGAAAATTCCTACTGTCCACAACACTCTTATCGCAACATACCACCAAATGTACTTAAGAGCACCAGCTCATCCGAACCCACAGTGAGTTCAATCCCCTTAAGCCGCCCTCCTCCTCGCATTGCCAGCCGCCTCAAAAGGAAACACCATTCCGACAACGCCGATGGCTTCAACTAATCCCCTGTGACCTCTATATATGCAAATATGCACCTTTCGCCCATTGATTGTTATTATTAGGGCTCGGCATTTTGCATATTTGCATATTTTATTTGCGATATGCCCAAGCTGTAAGGAGCCCAAATATGCCTTATTCAAGCCATTTTGTCGCTCCAAATTTAAATTTATCGTGCATATATTTGCATTCATTTGCAGTTTTTGGTATAAGTGCATATAATGGGCATTTCTTGACAAAAGCGATATTTTCCAGTTTTGTCAGCTATTTCCTCTAATGAGGAGGCGTTATCATGGCCCGGAAAAACAGGTGAAACCGTTCGAGAAAAATTAGAGTGTGTACTCAAACGAAATCCTGGCTGGAAAACTATCGTTGTGTTGGCAAAAGTGTTGGAAGGCGACTCACCCAACACCAGCAATTGGTCATACACTCCTCAAGAAGTGGCGTCTTTGAAATATCTACCAATTGTCTCAGCAGATGTGGAGCGGTCATTCTCGCGTTTGAAACTATTATTGCACGATTTGAGAAAATCTTTTACAACTGAAAATTTGGAAAAGCACTTGGTAGTACAAGCTAACATATTTTAACAATTAAATGTTTTGTCTAAAAACTGAGTAAAATTATTGCAAAAATTGTATAAAATGATTTTGTATAAAAATATACGTACAAAAAAATTGAATAAATACAATTAACTATGTACTGGAACTTTGTTTTCTTTGTTGACTTTGTTTCCCACTTATTCAATTGTTCAACTATCTTGCGCATATTTTGAAGGCATATTTTCGGATTTTTTCGTGCAAATGTACAAATGCATATATTGGGCATCTACGTGCATATTTTAAGGTTTTATTTCGCATATATTGCCGAGCTCTAGTTATTATATTATAATTATGTGCCCTTATTTATGTAGAAGTTTATCTCCATCAGATACTCATGTATAAGAGCTGGTTACTGAACTAGCTCTTTTTTTGTTTAATACACGTGAATGACTTTTGTGTTATAGATCGTTATTTTCCTACTATATATATATATATAGAAAAAGGTATAGTAGTAGTAAAGTAAACAACCATTTCAGGTCGGATTATCGTCCAACTGCCATTCCTGGCGTCGCGGACGTCATCAGCTGTCTTCCTAAGGGAAGATCAGAATTTTAGAAAAAGGTTTATTCAATCAGGATGACAAGCCTCAGGATGTCTACCATCCAAGATGCCATCGATTGCTCATGATTCATCGTGTAACTCGGTCAACATATCATACTCTGGTCTATCTCGGAAATCAATCAGCGAACGAGCTCAAGAGGGGTGTCCAATGATTCCGTCGTATCCGGACGATGGATGTACGTTATCGAAGTCGAGAATCGAGAACGGGGCGTGTTGTTCACCGGAGCCTGAAAGTTGTGCGCCTCGAGAGGGCAATATAAATCTCAGCATACCAGAGCTCTCGTGCAACCTCCTCCCTTTCATTCGCAACCTTACGAACTTACGACCTTACGACAGAAAGCTGCATCGTAAACCCTATCAGGTTTTTCCTCTAGGGTGAGTTTATTTTCAGCTTTAATAAGAAGAAAGGACATTAAAAGCCTCATCGGTTTTTTCTGAGGGAAGAAGGAAATATATTGTCGTTGGATGCTCCACATCCGGATCCACCTTGAGAATGATAAACGATAAACTTTCAAGATAGCAGAACGTGGTTCAAGAATATACCTTTCATTGTCATCGTAGGAGAAATATCGTGTTGCATCTCGTAACAAAGTTCATTTTGCCTACGGTTGTAGCAAAAACAAAGTGAATTTCTGTGAATTTTTGTTTTCCAGAATAGGTCTTTAATGATAGACAGATTTTCAGTCGTCTTTAGTGTTTATGGGTTTGAAAATATGCTCATATTATGTAGTTCAGTTTTGAGTATAAAAAAAAACAATGCTGATCACCCAGGGCGTTGAGTTGATGACGAATGGCTGTGTGGAAATCTTCTATTAAAATACTAGGACCTCTCGTGTAACGGAAACTCTGGTGGATGTGTGGCAAGATGTTCTCAGAATTCCACCAAACACGATAGACCTTTATCGAACCGTTAACCGACACTCTGCATTGGAACCTATTAGTGGAGGCCCCACGCACTCCGATGATAAGATGACACTTCAATTTGCTCTTTCTCCATCCCTCCTCATTCAGTCGGAATCACAAAAGACGAGCCCCATTAGCCTATCGACGCAATTAGTCAAGCTCATCACATTCTTAACCAACTCGTGTTTACATCATTAGCGCGAGCTCGTTGGATTCAGTGAAGAATACTTCGTCGAATGGAGCTAAAATGTATACATTTGGAACAAAAAACGGCGTTCTAGATTTTGTGATCCCACCGTAATGGTGATAACCTAGTTGATTATATTCAATCCCATAGTGTTATTGCCCAGGTTTACTAGGTTTAAATAATGTTTATTTCTGCACTTGGAAAATAATGATTATAATTCAACATTTCTGAACATTACATCGTGACAAGTGTATTTCGTCCATAGACCTGGTAAACCATGTAAGTCGAGTTTATCAAATTTTACAGGGGACTCTAAAAACTGAGTCATTAAGTTTTCATTCCATATGCAATAAGTTTTTGACATTTTCATGTCTTTCATATGGCACATAAAAAAAAAATCGTCACGAAATTTGTTGCGACGAAATTTGTTGCAACGAAATTTGTTGCGACGAAAATTGCTAACGAAATTTGCTAACGAAATTTGTCCCAAGTCGCCACAATGATGATTATGACCATCAGAAGTGAAGTTGTTAGGTACTTTACAGGTAGGCAAGATGTGTGGCAAACTTTTGGCATACCTATTGGAACTTTTGGCAACTCATTTTGAACTTTCGGCAAATCCATTACGTTTCGACAACTACTGGAGTCCTTGTCCACCTTCATTCCTTCTACAATGTTCAATAAAGTGTTTTGACATTTTCATGTCTTTCATATGGCACATAAAAAACAATCGTCACGAAATTTGATGCGACGAAATTTGTTGCAACGAAATTTGTCCCAAGTCGCCACAATGATGATTATGACCATCAGAAGTGAAGTTGTTAGGTACTTTACAGTTTGATATTACCAGATCCAGCTGAGTCGAAAATTGAGCTCCCAAATCAGCTGAGACAAAAATCGAGCTCCCAGATCAGCTGAGTCGAAAATTGAGCTCCCAGATCAGCTGAGCCAAAAATCGAGCTCCCAGATCAGCTGAGTCGAAAATCGAGCTCCCAGATCAGCTGAGTCGAAATTCGAGCTCCCAGATCAGCTGAGTCGAAAATTGAGCTCCCAGATCAGCTGAGCCAAAAATCGAGCTCCCAGATCAGCTGAGTCGAAAATCGAGCTCCCAGATCAGCTGAGTCGAAAATCGAGCTCCCAGATCAGCTGAGTCGAAAATCGAGCTCCCAGATCAGCTGAGTCGAAAATTGAGCTCCCAGATCAGCTGAGCCAAAAATCGAGCTCCCAGATCAGCTGAGTCGAAAATCGAGCTCCCAGATCAGCTGAGTCGAAAATCGAGCTCCCAGATCAGCTGAGTCGAAATTCGAGCTCCCAGATCAGCTGAGTCGAAATTCGAGCTCCCAGATCAGCTGAGTCGAAAATCGAGCTCCCAGATCAGCTGAGTCGAAATTCGAGCTCCCAGATCAGCTGAGTCGAAAATCGAGCTCCCAGATCAGCTGAGCCAAAAATCGAGCTCCCAGATCAGCTGAGTCGAAAATCGAGCTCCCAGATCAGCTGAGTCGAAAATCGAGCTCCCAGATCAGCTGAGTCGAAAATCGAGCTCCCAGATCAGCTGAGTCGAAAATCGAGCTCCCAGATCAGCTGAGTCGAAAATTGAGCTCCCAGATCAGCTGAGCCAAAAATCGAGCTCCCAGATCAGCTGAGTCGAAATTCGAGCTCCCAGATCAGCTGAGTCGAAATTCGAGCTCCCAGATCAGCTGAGTCGAAATTCGAGCTCCCAGATCAGCTGAGTCGAAAATCGAGCTCCCAGATCAGCTGAGTCGAAATTCGAGCTCCCAGATCAGCTGAGTCGGAATTCGAGCTCCCAGATCAGCTGAGTCGAAAATCGAGCTCCCAGATCAGCTGAGTCGAAAATCGAGCTCCCAGATCAGCTGAGTCGAAAATCGAGCTCCCAGATCAGCTGAGTCGAAAATCGAGCTCCCAGATGTCTCGGGAGGGGAGGGGGGGGGGGCATGAAAATGTTTCAATGTGTTGCAGACTCGTATGCAAGCGTTTTTCACTATTCTTTCCAAAATGCCATAATGTTTTCTCTCTCTCTTTAAAAAAAAAAGAAGGTAGGTACTTTACAGTTAGGTAGGTACTTTACAGTTTGATATTACCAGATCAGCTGAGTCGAAAATTGAGCTCCCAGATCAGCTGAGCCAAAATTCGAGCTCCCAGATCAGCTGAGTCGAAAATTGAGCTCCTAGATCAGCTGAGCCAAAAATTGAGCTCCCAGATCAGCTGAGTCGAAAATCGAGCTCCCAGGTCAGCTGAGTCGAAAATCGAGCTCCCAGATCAGCTGAGTCGAAAATCGAGCTCCCAGATCAGCTGAGTCGAAAATCGAGCTCCCAGATCAGCTGAGTCGAAAATCGAGCTCCCAGATCAGCTGAGTCGAAATTCGAGCTCCCAGATCAGCTGAGTCGAAATTCGAGCTCCCAGATCAGTTGAGTCGAAAATCGAGCTCCCAGATCAGCTGAGTCGAAAATCGAGCTCCCAGATCAGCTGAGTCGAAAATCGAGCTCCCAGATCAGCTGAGTCGAAAATCGAGCTCCCAGATCAGCTGAGTCGAAAATCGAGCTCCCAGATCAGCTGAGTCGAAAATCGAGCTCCCAGATCAGCTGAGTCGAAAATTGAGCTCCCAGATCAGCTGAGCCAAAAATCGAGCTCCCAGATCAGCTGAGTCGAAAATCGAGCTCCCAGATCAGCTGAGTCGAAATTCGAGCTCCCAGATCAGCTGAGTCGAAATTCGAGCTCCCAGATCAGCTGAGTCGAAATTCGAGCTCCCAGATCAGCTGAGTCGAAAATCGAGCTCCCAGATCAGCTGAGCCAAAAATCGAGCTCCCAGATCAGCTGAGTCGAAAATCGAGCTCCCAGATCAGCTGAGTCGAAAATCGAGCTCCCAGATCAGCTGAGTCGAAAATCGAGCTCCCAGATCAGCTGAGTCGAAATTCGAGCTCCCAGATCAGCTGAGTCGAAAATCGAGCTCCCAGATCAGCTGAGTCGAAAATCGAGCTCCCAGATCAGCTGAGTCGAAAATCGAGCTCCCAGATCAGCTGAGTCGAAAATTGAGCTCCCAGATCAGCTGAGCCAAAAATCGAGCTCCCAGATCAGCTGAGTCGAAAATCGAGCTCCCAGATCAGCTGAGTCGAAATTCGAGCTCCCAGATCAGCTGAGTCGAAATTCGAGCTCCCAGATCAGCTGAGTCGAAATTCGAGCTCCCAGATCAGCTGAGTCGAAAATCGAGCTCCCAGATCAGCTGAGTCGAAATTCGAGCTCCCAGATCAGCTGAGTCGGAATTCGAGCTCCCAGATCAGCTGAGTCGAAAATCGAGCTCCCAGATCAGCTGAGTCGAAAATCGAGCTCCCAGATCAGCTGAGTCGAAAATCGAGCTCCCAGATCAGCTGAGTCGAAAATCGAGCTCCCAGATGTCTCGGGAGGGGAGGGGGGGGGGGGGCATGAAAATGTTTCAATGTGTTGCAGACTCGTATGCAAGCGTTTTTCACTATTCTTTCCAAAATGCCATAATGTTTTCTCTCTCTCTTTAAAAAAAAAAAAAGGTAGGTACTTTACAGTTAGGTAGGTACTTTACAGTTTGATATTACCAGATCAGCTGAGTCGAAAATTGAGCTCCCAGATCAGCTGAGCCAAAATTCGAGCTCCCAGATCAGCTGAGTCGAAAATTGAGCTCCTAGATCAGCTGAGCCAAAAATTGAGCTCCCAGATCAGCTGAGTCGAAAATCGAGCTCCCAGGTCAGCTGAGTCGAAAATCGAGCTCCCAGATCAGCTGAGTCGAAAATCGAGCTCCCAGATCAGCTGAGTCGAAAATCGAGCTCCCAGATCAGCTGAGTCGAAAATCGAGCTCCCAGATCAGCTGAGTCGAAAATCGAGCTCCCAGATCAGCTGAGTCGAAAATCGAGCTCCCAGATCAGCTGAGTCGAAATTCGAGCTCCCAGATCAGTTGAGTCGAAAATCGAGCTCCCAGATCAGCTGAGTCGAAAATCGAGCTCCCAGATCAGCTGAGTCGAAAATCGAGCTCCCAGATGTCTCGGGAGGGGAGGTGGGGGCATGAAAATGTTTCAATGTGTTGCAGACTCGTATGCAAGCGTTTTTTTAAATTGCTTCCTCACTACCGAAGGTAGGGAAGCTTTGTATTCGTGAAAGAAGTGAAAAAAAAAAATGTCCTCCAAAATCAAAATTTCCACTTGCTTTTTGCGTTTTAGAGCTTCCCGAACAATTTTGGTTCCGTGTCTGTCTGTCTGTCTGTCTGTCTGTCTGTCGGTCTGTCGGTCTGTCTGTCTGTCGGTCTGTCTGTGGTCAATCCTTGTCCCGGGCAAAACTATACTAACCTGTGGTCCGATTTTGATGAAATTTTCAGGGATTGTGCGGGTTAGGTCCTAGACGGTCCCCTATCAATTTCAGCACCTTCGGACCAATAGGAGCGAGTGCGCATGCGCAAACGTGAATTTCCTGGGACCTCGGTTTCTCGGTTTCTAATGAACCGATTTTGCTCAAATTTGGAGGTTAGTTAGGGACTAACTTCTAAGAGACACCCTATAAGTTTCAATCAAATTGGTCAAGCAATAGCCGCTGCGCATGCGCGAACTTTAAATTTATTGTTACAACCAAAACTCCGCAACTATTCAACCGATTTCGATGAAATTTTCAGGGATTGTGTGGGTTAGGTCCTAGACGGTGGACCGCTAATATTTTGGTATTCAATAACTCTTTGAATCATAATTTTTTCGCCAACTGATTCTATACGTCCATGTTACAATGAGTGAGGAAGCTATACTGCCCACCCAACTTGGCAGACGTTTTTTGATTCTTCGTTGATTGAATTGTGCAATGTATCTTTAAAGTTCGGGGCTCTAGAGCCACTCTGTTCGATTGTGGTGGTTCGACAGGATATTTCGAGAGTTTTTGAGCTAGGGCACTTTTGAAAATTTCAACCCCTAATTTTCACCCCTTAGAAGTGACTGACATCAACCAAAAGCTTCGCGGCACAACTAGACCCCAAATGGAGCCCATATACCAAATTTGAACTAAATCGGTCCAGTGTTGCTAAGAAAAGTGCCGCGTACGGAAAATGTTTTATTTCGTTCCTTTCCATAAAATTGGTGGTAACAGTAGTATTTCAAAGAGCCTGAGACTAATTTCATCAAAATTTACTTCAGCGAACGAAAAAATGGACTCACATGCTTTTACCCAGTCTTCGACACCCGACTTACATGGTTTACAGGTATATGGTAAACCGCTCAAACTAAGGTTTTTTGACATTGATATGTCTTTTGGCTGGGGGTCAAGGAATTTTTCGCAACACTTTTTTTTTTACCACAGAAAATGCAACGCTGCAATCAGTAAACAAAATCATAGCTATAAATTGATAACTATGAAGCAAGGTTCTCTAGAATACTGCAATATATTACGATGAGAGTCAAATCCCCATCAATCCTTCTCGAGTTTCAGCGCTACTTCCCGCCACTTCAAAGAACTACCATTCCTGATTACCATAACTACCATTTTAAAGATTGTTGTCTTGTAATCGTTTTCGTTTCTCATATTTCTATAACACGAACCAGTGACTATTTTGGAGATCAGCTTTGAAATTGAATGACTTTGGGCACGTTTCGCAACATAAAACGACACTTGGCATCAATTTCTCGTCCATGACTGTTCAGAGAGAAAACAATAAGAGAAACGAAAACGAATATGAGAAACGAATACGATTACGTGAGAACAATCTTTAGAATGGTAGTTATGGTAATCAGGAATGGTAGTTCTTTGAAGTGGCGGGAGGAAGCGCTGAAACCTTACAAGGATTATTAGGGGCTGGACTCCCATCATATTACGTGCGATTGGAGAGTTTTTTAAAGAAAAAAATCTGTTTATTCATTGGAAAAGTAATTGGTAGATACAATACTATCTTGGGTGTGTTTTATTTCATCATTTTAATTTTCAAATTACACCTAGTCCATAAAATAACACATATAATTGAAAAAGCCCTTGAGGAAAAGAAAGTCTGCTCAGCCGTCTTCCTTGACGTCGCTCAGGCGTTTGACAAAGTTTGCCATGAGGGACTCAACTACAAGCTGCGCAAAAATCTACCAATAAAGTATGCTGAGCTGCTTCGGTCTTATCTCACCAATCGCTACTTCAGAATAAAGCAAGAAGACGCCTACTCAGAGCCAAAGCTAATCAATGCAGGAGTCCCACAAGGGAGTGTTCTTGGACCGCTCTTGTATGTCCTTTATGCCATTGATCTCCCAGAAATTGGAATGAACACCAAAGCCACCTTCGCAGATGATACAGCGATTTTGGCAGTCGGAGAATGTAACACTGAATCCACCAATAAGTTAAATCAATCAATATCCAGCATACAAAAGTGGACAGCAAAATGGAGAATCAAAATAAATGAAACTAAGTCGGTACATGTCGATTTAACTAACAAGAGAATCGAGTATATTCCGGTACATTTCATGGGAAAAGTTATTCCGAATGCTAATGAAGCCAAATACCTAGGCATGACACTAGACGCCAAACTTAGATGGAAAGCCCATCTCAAAAAAAGAAGGAAGAACTCCTTCTAAAATTCAGAAAAATGAATTGGCTAATGAGGAGACGGTCGAAGTTGTCTGTCTTGTTGGTGGGCACTGATAATAGAAAGCCGTATTCTTTACAGTAGAGTGATCCTTAGATAAATAAAAATAATAAACCGTTTGCTTTATTTTTCAAGCAACAATCCATGACCTTGATGGCCGCAGTCTTATCAGGGAGACATTTATCAGACGAGGATGCGATGGTAGAGTGGCCGGCACCATGTACTGGTCCCTGGCGGCATCGACTTTAAAACAATACTCATCTTCGTATCGCTTGTGGAGCAATTTTGTCGATTGTCATCCACCGACGTGTTTCAGGTGATTGCTTAAACTGAAAGTTCACAGTTGAAAATAACAAACCAATAAAAAACTCGGCGCTGCGCGCCTCGGCGGGGGCTTCGCCCCCTGCACCCCCGGATGATTTCCGCTTAGAGCCTAATGGCTAAAATGTGACATACCTTGAAAAGGTTTTTGCTCCCTCTCCCTCTTTATCTTTCTTCCACTGTAATATTTAAGATACCTCCTTATTCATAATAACATCAGGTTGTCAAGCATATTTGTCGTCAAGCATAATATGCTTGACGACATTATCATACTATGATAAATCATAGCGCTACTTTCCTGTCGCTTTTTCCTGTCGCTTTTTACTGTCGATTTTTCCTGTCGTTTTTCGGCGGGGGGTCCCATCGCTAAAACCTTTTCAAGGTTAAAATCTTAGTCATCAAAATTCTATCAAATGCTCAATCATCTGATTTTATCGCGATTATCAACTGGTCACGTAATTCCATCATCTCGTCAGTTTCGCACTTAGTAAAGGTGAAGCCCACAGAATATAAGCACAGTCTCTACGAAGAATGAGCAATTCAGTGAAATTCCCTTTCACGATTTCAATAGCGAAGACCTTGATTTCGACTCACCACTCAAGAGGTGTAGGATCTCACAGACTTGATGTTTATTCAACATGCTCACGTTTTCTGAGCCTTCTTACCAACGTCTAGAGTGAATAAGGAGACCTAATATCGAGCTAACAAAAGCATTTGGATCCAGGAGGCTATTTCAGTCGAAAACTTAATCGACTCCGATTATGGACACCCTTGTATTATGTTCCATCAATGGACTGCTTCAAGGGAATTGACTTTGGAGAACACCTTAGAACTGAGGTCTCCTTACAAATATTCCACCAACGGCCCTTGTTTTATTTTTATTGATTTGGTTTGATTTTAATTTTTTTACCGCCTAATTACGAGACACAGTGAGAGAGATTGATTGATTCTTTTTATTTAGCCAAGAGGCCCTCTCTTCCACCTTCACTGGGCATATTGGTCAACATCTTGTAATCACTAAATAAGTACACTTTTCAATGAGAGTAGAATCACAGAATAAATAAATAAATAGTCATGGTAAAAAAAAAACACACAAAAAAAAAACATGGTGTAAGGCTCCACCTTACCACATTACCCTTTCGCATAGTTCTGCAATAGCAGCTTCTTAAAACTTCCTTTAAATGCATTTGGTTTGAACGAAAGATCGAAAAGCTGAATTTTATCTATTATAATACTATTGTAATGTAAATGTACTATTATAATGTAGGGCATCTCAATGGTAATCAAAACAATGGTGTGGTTATTCGGTAAAAAATGTGCATTGTAATGAACAGCAAAATTAAACTAAAGGTCAACACCACAGCAAGATCATTTATGTTATATTATGTTCTAAAGAGGGAGTTTCAAACTTGAATGGGGGGTGTGCCTGATTTTTTTCGTAATTTTTAATCGAAAGTAGACCTCATTCTGAGAATTTTGACACCAGCCGTTCTCTTTCTAGATGAATAGAACTTTTTCTATGTTTTTTAAAAGTTTATGACGTCACGCACCCCTCCCGCCTGGGCGGATCTCCCAGTCCACTGTGACGTCATAAAAATTCGAAACTATGAAAAATCGTAGAAAAGGTCTGCTCACGCTAGAAGGTCGCGGTTGGTGTTAATATTCTCAGAATGAGATCTAGTTTAGATTAAGAATAACAATAAACAGTTTTTCCGACCCATGCGGACACCCCATTACCACGATGGTAAACTAAAAAAAAAAAGTTAATCATCTCGAAATGTTCAGGCTATTTTTTCCAAAACGAAGGTTACGGTGTTTCCTAGCGAAATCTACGCCAGTTATTTCAACTTTTGGTTTATTATTTCTAATAATAAGCCTATGTGATCGTATCGCAAAAAATTTTTATAACCCCCCCTCAAACTTTGTCACTTTACGTTTCAAGGTGCGTAGAATCCAAATTTGCAATGTCCGTCCGCCGTCCGCCGTCCGCCGTCCGTGGCACTTTTCTTAGCAACACTGGACCGATTTGGTTCAAATTTGGTATATGGGCTCCATTTGGGGTCTAGTTGTGCCGCGAAGCTTTTGGTTGATGTAGGTCACTTCTAAGGGGTGAAAATTAAGGGTTGAAATTTTCAAGAGTGCCCTAGCTCGAAAACTCTCGAAATAAAGGTATCGTGTTTTCACCAATTTCAGATAGTATTGAATTTTTAAAAATTTTTGAGACCACCCGGAGCTCTGTAGGACACACCGTTCGGTCCCTACGAGTACTTGAAGGTTTTCCTTCGATAAAACAGAATCATGAGTGTGAATCGCAAAAGAGGTCTAATCTCCATTCAAATTTTATCGGACTAAAATGCGATCGCTGTTCATTTCTTCGATTTGTATACAGTTTTGCCTTCTGCGTAACCAGTAATCAAATTTCAATATGAAGCTTTCTATTTTTCCAATCGAGTGTGAAGCGTTTAGTTCTTTCTAATAAACTTGATTGTGAAGGTGTGAAGCCAGTATGGTGTGGTAGGTAGTACCTAGCTGGTATGTAAAAAAAGTTGGTAGGTAAAAAAAATGTTGGTGGGTAAAAAACGCTGCAAATCATTGCTCAAAAGCTTCTTCATTCTTCAGATCACTGATCAGCTGAGTGAGCTCCGAAGCCATTTTCAATCCTATTGAATGAAAGTGCTCTTCCAGGCGTCTCCAGCATTCGAGGAATCTTCTTCACTCCTCAGATCACTGATCAGCTAAGTGAGCTCCGAAGCCATTTTCAATCCTATTGAATGGAAGTGCTCTTCCAGGCGTCTCCAGCATTCGAGGAGATCTTCTTCACTCTTCAGATCAGTGATCAGCTGAGTGAGCTCCGAAGTAATTTTCAATCCTATTGAACGCAGGAAGCTGAAATTTGAGAGGGATGGTCAAGGGAGAATACAGATGGTGGTAGGTGCTATTGATGGAGAACCAGTGATCTATACAGAAGGGTGATCTATACAGAAAATAATAAACCCTTGAGCAATGATTTGCAGCGTTTTTCTATCTCGAACTTCATGTTCATTTAGTTCATGAGATCTTCATTGATGCACTTTTCAATAGCCAAATAATCCACGAGTACTTGTGCTTCTAGAACTTGTCTTAGGGGCGAGGTGAGACACCTGAGATGGTCGTACTTGGCAGGAAGTCTTTGCGGTTCCTCCAGACAGGAGTGCGGTAAGATCATCGTCAGAGTGAGTAACAAGTAGGTATAGAGAGTGTCGGCCCATTATATACCCCATACACCTGCGCCACCACAAGAAACTCTTACGATATTCCCACAGTTTGCAGAGGAGGCGATGACCCGTGGAAGTAGTGGACAGTAAATAGCATAATGACGAAGGGCATTTTGAATCGTGCGCCAATGACCGCAGATGTGAGTTTAAATGTAAAATATATCTACATACTGATTCATCTCGTGTGGATTCATTAATGGTGAGGGGGGTGATACTTAAATTTTATTAGTCTTTATTATCGTGTGATCATGATAAATGTGATGGTACATAAATATTTATTGCGATTATGGTACTAACTGTGATTATGGTAAATTGACTATTTGTGATTATGGTAAACTTGTGGGTATAGTAAAGTAAACAACCATTGCAGGTAGGATTTTCGTCCGACTGCCATTTCTGGCATCGCGGACGTCATCAGCTGTCTTCCTAAGGGAAGATCGGAATTTGTTCTGATGATTTCGCTCATGGCTTCCCATTGGCCTCACCGCCCTGGGTTGGGACGAGGGGGAACTGCGACCGACTCGCCCCGAAAATATGCCGCGGAGGCGGGCTTCGAAGTCACGGCCCCTGCAACCGGTTCGAGTCCCGTCCCCAGAGACATACGCCGTAGCTCGCTCGGTCACAGCTGACCCCCAACTGGTGGGTATATAGATATTTATTTTTCAATTGTGTTGATATGGATACGTTACCATTGTTATAAAGCCAGAAAGTGGAATAGATTGTATTATGTATTAATCTCACTAACTTTGTCACCCAATTTTCAACTTCATTTTTTTATTGTGTTATTGACATTTGCATGTCCTTGCTTTGGCACATAACCTGAAAAATCGTCACGAAAACTTGCTCACGCGACCAATAAACACTGTGTTGCGTAGAGAACAATCAACTGTATTCTTATTTTGATGCTTGGGTACATGAACTAACAACCTTACTTCACTACCTTGTTGTGTAGTGGTTGACATGAAAATGCCCCAATGTGTTGCAGACTCGTATTCAGGCATTTATATATAATCTAACCATCTAGGTAGCACCATAAGCTTTGTTCATTTTCTTACCGAATTTTCTGTCGATTTTTTTAGTTTTAGACGTAAATTTTTTGTAATTCTCTTACAGCATTGTCAACGTCTATAAAAAAAATAGCTTATTTTTCCTTGAAAATCCACCTAAATAACTATAAAAGTTGATTGATTTTGGGTGATTCCGATTTTTGGTTGAAAAACAAGGGTTGGAATTTTTAAAACGCCCTAGCTAAAAAAAATGTGGATATAAGGGTATTATTTGTTCGTCAATTTAAAATAGTGTAGTTCTAATAATGGTAGTAAACTCAGAGCTCTGTAGACTAACCGTTGGACTTACCATAAATCAGTCTGCTCATCGTATGCTCTGTGAATAACATAAGGAAGAATGTGTAATCTTTAAAACCTCAAATTTTAATAGGAAAACATGGTTAAATCATCATTAAGGTCTCATGAAATAGTTGAGTGTCCTAATGTTGACAACGGTGTCAACGGGAACTGTTGATTTGGTTGCTAAGGTGATATTTGGATTTGAGTAATTTTGCAGCATATCACGACTTACGGTTTAAAAAAAATTGTAAGTAGTGGAACCTTAAGGTGACACCGTCTGATCTCAAAGTTGACATTCGGTTCCTAATGTTGACATCACCTTTTTCAATATTTAAATGGATGTCACCATTAGGAACTGCAGATGTCAACATATGGAATTCTTGAGGACAAATGTGTCAACATTGGGAGCAAAAAACCATGTTGGGAAAAAATCGTAATATAAAAAATGTTTTGGTAAGTTCAATACCTGCAAACTGTTCACAAGGAACTCTCAATTCATAATAACTACTTATAAGTTCCATTTTCTTGAACAATTTTGTAGAACGCAGAATTGAATGATTTTTCTTTCTAGTAGTGTCAACAATTGGTGTTTTTAGTCTAATGGATCAGGATGCATGACGAAAATTCGATTTTAGGGGTGCGTGTGTCTACTCTAGCAGCGCAGAAATAACACTTAACTTTTTACTGTAATAGATAAAATTACACGACCGGGTGTTTATTTACTACTACTATCACTTTACGAAATGTGAAGAAAACTCCCGTCATGCAACCTAATAGTACTCCAAACCCAACAGGCATTTTCCATTAGAAGGGCTGTCATCATCCAGAAGTGATGGTATATGAAACTCTCAGGGCTACTGCCAGACGGGAAGAGAATTTCCACACTTCCCCTTCCAACCACCACCACCCAGTATCCATGTCGGTAGTTGCGAGCGGTGTGTTTATGATGAGCTCGAGTGGTCGTGTGTACTTTCTGAGTGCTATCAACCCTCAAGCTTCGGATTTCTCTCTGACGTTTTCTCGTTACTTCTGAAATTCTTGGGTGAATAACTTCGCTAACAAGCTTCAGGGGCGGTCGTGATCTCGAGACGAGTGGTTCCAGTTCCGCGGAGAATCCCAAATGGACAAAAGGAAATTCAGCTTCAGTAGGAGAGACAGAACTCACCAGTCACGTCCATGAGCATTCTGAATGCATTTCCATTTTATTGTACAGTCAGAAATTCTACCTGACTTCATTTCTGCTCCCTGGAAGCTTTGTATTCGTGCAACAGGTCAAAAAACATCTGTCACGATAGATGGACGGAACATATCGACAGCCCCACTGCAAAACCCTGTATGTTCAATACCAAAAAGTTTCCAGGAGACGAAAAAAACCTGTGACGTTTTTAACATATGAACCTGGCTTACAGGTTATTACTCGTACATTTCACCACAGAAAAGAAATGAGAAGCCATAGCCCGATATTGGCGACACTATAATGTGCGCAAGAGCACAATGTGCGCAATCTATCGGGAAGGCTCAAATCCTTATTTTTGGAAAAATTGGAACCTACAGGGTTTTGCAGTGGGGCTGTCGATATAGTAGAATAACAAGGACATACAGAATGAATTAGTGTAGAATTAAGCATTCCACAAACTGCAATAAAAACCTTTCATAATTAAAATTAAACCTTTCGCAGTTACATGTGAACCTTTCGCAAAATAAATTTTGCTTCCGAGTCTACCAAGGTAGCGGAAACGTTGTTTTCAGTTTTCAAGGTTGAAAAAATAAATTTTTTCAAAATCAAAATTTCCACTCGCGTTTTACGTTTTAGACCTTCCTGAACAATTTTGGTTCCGTGTCTGTGCGGCTGTGTGTCTGTCTGTATGTCTGTCCGTCATGAAATCCTTGCCACAGCCATAACTTCCGAATTTCTCACTGGATTTCGATTAAATTTTCAGGGATTGTGCGGGTTGGTGTGTAGACGGTCCCCTATGAAAATCATCATCCCCGGACTGATAGAAGCGACTGCGCATGCGCAATTGTTAATTCCTCGTAACAGCCATAACTTCTACATTTTTCATCCGATTTCAATGAAATTCTCAGGGATGTTACAGATTAGTATTTAAATGGTCCCCTATGAAAATCATCACCTTCGGACTGATAGAAGTGACTGCGCATGCGCAAACGTGAATTTCCTTGTAACGGCCATAACTTTTACATTTTCCACCCGATTTCGATGAAATTTTCAGGGATTATGTGGATTAGGTTGTAGATAGTCCCCTATGAAAATCATCATCCCCGGACTGATAAAAGCGACTGCGCATGCGCAAACGTAAATTCCTTGTCACAGCCGTAACTTCAACTGTCCCCCAGGGGTCGCGGGTTCGAATCCCAGCCGAGGCTAAGTATTTTTTTGATCCAATCACATACATCTACTAGGGATGTCCGATACTTCAAAAGTATCGATATAATATCGTATCGATACATCTAGAAAGTATCAAAAAGTATCGATACAATACTTTGAAAAAGTATCGATATTTTGAAGTATCGATACTTTTTGATACTTTCACAAAAATGGATGAAATTTTCGTTTATGTTTCTCTCTATCAGTGTGACATCTCTCCATCACGAGTATAATAATTAATATAGAATGAAAAAAACAATAAATCACTCATTTTGTTATTTAAAACTTGTTTTTGTTTAGGCACTTGTTTGGGTTAACATTTTGGTGGTCCTTCCTCGATTATGGAGGACAGTAAGTTATCATAGAGAGCTGGAGGTGGTGGTACATCATCTTTGTTTAATTTGTTGAAGTTTGTTAGTCTCCCAACAATCTACGTAGAGATAGAGGTACTGTAAGTAGGTACATTCATGTCGTAGGTGTTGAAATAGATAAAATGTGAGATAAAAAGTATCGCCTCCGATACTGGAAAAAAAGTATCGATACTACGATATATATCAGGAGAAAAAAGTATCGATATGTATCGATACTTTTTTCAAGAAATATCGATACTTTTAAGTATCGATACTTTTGGGACATCCCTAACATCTACTCACTTTATTTTTCATCCGAATTTGATGAAATTTTCTAGGATTGTCCAGATTAGCGTGTAGATGGTCCCCTATGAGGGTAGTGAAAGGTACTTAGAGATTGGTGTTTTGAGATTAACTACTATGCATCTGATCATCTATATAATCGGGTTATGGATACGACGAAGCTAAGTGCAGACGTTTTTTAATAAATTTGTTTTGGGCAGTCACAATACAATAAATAATTCAATTTTTAATTTTAAATAAAATTGCCTATCGTCTCGAGAAATTCCCAAGTAGATCTGATTAGTAGTTGATCTCTGGTGAACATCCAAAGTTTAAATGTCAACTAATGGGTGTCCACTGTCCATGACATCCGCATTTTTCCTACGGTGATCTATGAATTCCGTCGTGATTGAGTATTCTCGCACTTGTGATGGAATATGGTATCATTTATTTTTTTGGCCATTTTGAGTTCGGCATTTGTTTGAAGCTCACCCCCTGAACAGGCTCTTTCTGCCTTGATGCCAGAGAGAAGATCCTAAACGCGAAAAAATAAAAACGTCCTTCGATTATTTTTTTCAGTACTGATCCTCAATTTTGGAAAATGTGTAACATTTCCGACGAGTTATTTTTCTGGTCAGTCTTGATAGTTTTCTGTACTTGTTACAAAGCTTCTAGAATGATTTTGCTTCCTCACTACCGAAGGTAGGGAAGCTTTGTATTCGTGAAAGAAGTGAAAAAAAATGTCCTCCAAAATCAAAATTTCCACTTGCTTTTTGCGTTTTAGAGCTTCCCGAACAATTTTGGTTCCGTGTCTGTCTGTCTGTCTGTCTGTCTGTCTGTCTGTCTGTCTGTCGGTCTGTCTGTCTGTCGGTCTGTCTGTGGTCAATCCTTGTCCCGGGCAAAACTATACTAACCTGTGGTCCGATTTTGATGAAATTTTCAGGGATTGTGCGGGTTAGGTCCTAGACGGTCCCCTATCAATTTCAGCACTTTCGGACCAATAGGAGCGAGTGCGCATGCGCAAACGTGAATTTCCTGGAACCTCGGTTTCTCGGTTTCTAATGAACCGATTTTGCTCAAATTTGGAGGTTAGTTAGGGACTAACTTTTTAGAGACACCCTATAGGTTTCAATCAAATTGGTCAAGCAGTAGCCGCTGCGCATGCGCGAACTTTAAATTTATTGTTACAACCAAAACTCCGCAACTATTTAACCAATTTCGATGAAATTTTCAGGGATTGTGTGGGTTAGGTCCTAGACGGTGGACCGCTAATATTTTGGTATTCAATAACTCTTTGAATCATAATTTTTTCGCCAACTGATTCTATACGTCCATGTTACAATGAGTGAGGAAGCTATACTGCCCACCCAACTTGGCAGACGTTTTCTATTCAATTGAAGGTATCCAAGAAACTCAGTAACGATTACACTGTCCGGAGAAGACTTGGGTGAATTTTGCAAATTTACGGATATTGAGTACCATTAACGTCAAAACATCAGTTTTTAGCTGTTTGGCCGGAATTAAGGTAATATGGGATGGCATAGACCCTGAATGGTCCCATTGAAAAACAAAAAGTATGTCAAGTGGGTGTGGTTCATAGCTTCCTCGTGTCCATGACCAAATTGTATAGATGATCCGATGCATAGTACTTATTCTCAAAACATCAATCACGAAGTACCTTACACTACTCTCATATGGGACCATCTCCACCACAACTCGCACAATTCCTGGAAATTTCATCGTAATCAGATGGGAAATGTAGAAGTTAAGGCTTTAACAAGGAAATACACGCTTGCGCATCCGCAGTGGCTATTGTCAGTCCGGGGGCAATGATTTTCATAGGGAACCATCTACTCGCCAACTCGCATAATCCCCGGAAATTTCATCGAAATCGAGTGAGACATGTAGAAGTTATGGATGTGGCAAAGTTTTCATGACAGACACACAGACAGACAGACACAAAACTAAAATTGTTCAGGAAGGTCTAAAACGTAAAACGCGATTGGAGATTTTGATTTTGGAGAACATTTTATTCTCAACCTTGAAAGGTGAAAACTAAGCTTCCGCAACCTTGGTAGGCTCGGAAGCAAAATTGCAGTGATGTATGTAGTAATTGAAAATGGCCAACATTTACGTCGCGTTCTACCACAACTTGGGGGTTTGAAGAGTATTTTACGAGGTGTGCGATTTGTAAAAGTTGGACTCTACATGAGTGTCAAAACTGACATTTCATTCAATTGTTAGAAAGTAATAGTTGCAAAAGAGTATGAATGGGAAGTTATGTTGCAAATCTACTCACTAATTTTTATTCAAAAATTATAATATATCTACAGGTCGTTCACGCCCGTACGTTGCGCTGGTGTTCCTTCGTGGTCCGGTGAGGTCCTTGGTCGAGGAGATCAGTCTGTTAATGACGTCACTCTGACTCATGCTTTGCATTCCGCGAAAAACCATTTGCCTCTGTTGTGTCTCTCAGGAACGTCGTATTTTCCAAATAAACCAACGGTACCTTTCCCTCGGAAACCAGGTCACCAGACAAAAACCTCAACGGACGCCCAAGTCCGTTCTCCCGGGAAGAATAGAGCCCGGAGAGTAGGGGGACGCTATATAAGCCTGTTTCCCGAGGAAAAGCTACACACTTCGATTCCAAATCTCAAACTGCTGTCCTCATTTCAAACCACCAACTCAAACCTTAAAACCTCAAACCAAAACTTCAACACTTAGGAAATAAACCTAAGTAGTAATCTGGTTTCCCAAAAACCAGGGCTACACTTCTGCAATCTCCAATCAATTTAAATTCTCGTTAAAGTAAAGTCACTTCAAGGTAATCTGGTTTCCCAAAAACCAGGAGCCTTTTCCCTCAATAGTTTAGTAAGCCGGATTCTATATAGCCCGGAGCTAAACTGTTCAACAACTCCCTCAAAAACTTTCAGACACAACATCTACCAAAATTTAGAGTATATACTTCCCGTAATTTTATCAGTCATCAAATTTTAGAGTCAGATCTTTCACCAGTACTAAATTCGCAATATTAGTGACCTCTACTAACCCGGATCACAACAGTGGTGCACCCGACGTGGGAAGTTACTCTCAATCAACCATGGACACCGACCACGAGACAAACGGCTTCAGAACTCCTCCGACGGCGGATATCAACCAACCTCTCAATCGCTCTGCCGCGGGACCTTCTCCACTCGCTGCGCTATTCAATAACACCACCTCGACGTCGCAACATGTAGAATCCGCATCGGTAAATATTCCTCTCACTCTACCGCCCTTCTACAAACACGACCCTCGCTTATGGTTTTTACAATTGGATGCAGCGTTCCTAGGAGCTCGAATAACTACTCAACGAACCAAATTTTCGAAAACTTTGCCACTCCTACCATACGAAGCCGCCTTACAAACTGCAGATCTAGCCAACAGCCTAACAGATGCGCCGTACGACAAACTTAAACGCCGCTTAATCGAGATATACGAACCCTCTCAACACGCTCGCCTCATCGCCCTCACGGAGCCGCAACAACTCGGAGATCAAAAACCTTCGCACCTCCTACGAGTAATAAAACACCAGATGGGAGATATCCTACCCTCCGACGTAGCGAAAACATTTTGGATAAAAGCTCTACCAATAGATATCCAAACCATGCTCGCCCCATGGCTCCATGAAGACTCCGATAAACTCGCGAGAATAGCGGACTCAGTCGCCGAAATACGCACACACGCGCGCATCGCCCCGGTGGAAGAAAGAAAAACGGACGCAGTAGACGAAGTGCAACCCCCTTATTCACGGCATTCCCGAAACCGGACACCTTCACCTCACCGCTTCCGGAATAAGTCAGTTTCTCCGCACCGAACAAAACGCCTCGACTACCGCTCACGATCGAAATCACCTAGTCGACAATATTGCTGGTACCACTTCAAATTCGGCAAATTTGCGAGACAATGCACAAAACCATGCCAGTTCAAGAAAGTCTCGTACCAGGAAAACTGACAACCCCGCCGGTGCGAAATACGCCGGCGGGATCGACCATTTCCAATCGACTCTTCGTGAAATGCCGCAAATCCAACCTACCCTTTTTAATTGATACCGGAGGGAGTCTATCACTCATCCCAAACTCAATCGTCAAACGATCAAGGAGATCTTCAGCTCACCAGTTGTTCGCCGCTAATGGTACAGAAATACCAAACTACGGAAAATTCACAACTGCGGTCTTCCTTGACAACGATCGCTACTCTTGGGACTTTATCGCCGCCGATGTTCAAAAGCCCATTATAGGAGCCGACTTCATCTCCTATTTCGGACTACATGTCGATTTAAAGAACAGAAGGCTATACAACCCCTCCTCCGCTTCTCCGATTAAGGGTTACGTTTCACCTGTCAACTCCGGAATTACAACCTCGCCAACGCCGGACAAATTCACACGACTTCTTAACGAATACGTGCCAGCTACCCGATCAACATCATCGGAACTTTCAAAAACCTACCACTTCATCGAAACAAAAGGTCCACCCGTTTCAGCACGAGCCCGCCGACTACATCCCGATCAACTTCGGCTAGTCAGGACCCATTTCGACAAAATGATAAAAGAAGGAATAATTCGACCTTCTAAATCTCCATGGGCATCAGCTCTTCACGTCGTCCCGAAACCCGACGGCTCACTTCGCCCATGCGGTGACTACCGCCAACTAAACGCAATAACGGTGCCTGACAAATACAATGTACCGCACCTTAGAGACTTCTCTTCTCACCTCAACGGCTGCTCGATTTTCTCAACCCTCGACATCAGCAAAGCCTTTCATCATATCGAGGTAAATCCAAAGGATATTCCGAAAACGGCTATCATTACACCGTTCGGACTTTTCGAGTATGTAAAAATGAATTTCGGCCTGCGCAACGCGGCCCAGTCCTGGCAGCGTTACATGGACAACATTCTACGAGGTCTAAGTTTTGTATTCTGCTTCTTGGACGATGTTTTGATCGCCTCCCGCAACATCGACGAACATTACGACCATGTAAAGCAAGTTCTCGAAATATTCAGAAAAGAAGGCCTACAAGTTAACAAAACTAAATGTGTCCTCGCCGCTTCAACTGTCACGTGCCTCGGCCATCAAGTCTCGCCCGCCGGTATACGCCCGATACCTGCGAAAGTCAACTCGCTATTATCCTTCCCTACGCCTTCAACCGTCACGGACCTAAGGCGATTCCTAGGGATGATGAATTTTTATAGGCGCCACCTCCCGCACGCAGCTCAGGATCAAGACATCCTCATTAAAGCCATTCCACAACCGCCTAAAAAGAAAGACAAAAGATGTATCGAGTGGACACCTGAAAGAGAAAAAGCCTTTCAAAAATGTAAAAAGAGCTTACAAGATGCAACCCTTCTAGCTCATCCTTCGCCGACTGCCAAGCTATTCCTCACCACGGACGCCTCAGATTGTGGAATAGGGGCCGTTTTACAACAAGAAGGGAAAAACGGTCCAGAACCACTCGGATTCTTCTCCAAAGTTCTTTCAAAACCACAACTAAAATACTCAACTTTCGACAGGGAGTTGTTAGCAATTTTCGAATCCATACGCCACTTCAGAGATTCACTAGAAGGACGCAATTTCTACATACTCACGGACCATAAACCGCTAACAACCGCACTCTCTCAATCAAGAAAGACAGCATCGCCCCGCAGAATTCGTCAACTTGAATTCATCAGCCAATTTACCACAGACATTCGGTACACCCCCGGTGAAGACAACTTGGTCGCAGACACCCTCTCTCGCCCTAGTTGCAAGGGAGAAATTAACGAGATCACTCCGTTTCCGTCACCTAAGGAAATTCAAGAGGCGCAAAACCCGAACTCGGACTCGGATATGAAAAACCTCATAGAAAATGGGAAATTAGTCAAACACAACATGCCGGACTCCTCCGTTCAAATGTGGTGCGACACCAGCTCCGATACACCTCGCCCATATATTCCCGCCGCTATGAGAACAACAATTTTCAATCATTACCACAATTTACATCATCCCGGTATCCGAGCCTCCCGAGACCTTCTTCGATCACGAGTATTTTGGCCTCGCATGAATACCGACATCCGTCGCTGGGTACAAACATGTATAAAATGCGCAAAATTTAAACCATATCATCATGCTCATCCTCCACCAATGATTTTCGAGCACGTGCTCAAATTTGAGCATCTTCACGTAGATTTAGTGGGAGCTTTACCATCTAGTGAAGGCAAACGATATTTAATGACGATGATAGACCGCGCAACGGGATGGACGGAATGTATACCCCTATCCAGCATCACGAGCGAATCAGTCACAAAAACGCTAATGGAACAATGGATCAGCCGGTATGGATGTCCACGTTTAATAACAGTCGATCAAGGCCGCCAATTTGAGGGAGCTACGTTCACCAACTTCCTAAAACAAATGGGAATACAAAAGATAAGAACAACCGCGCACCATCCACAATCAAATGGTAAAGTGGAAAGATTTCACGGTTCCCTCAAAGCAGCGATCGCTACAGCCGCCACATCCACCTCATGGACCAAGGACCTACCGCACATCCTTCTCAGCCTCCGCAACTCCATTCAATCCAAAGATTCGCACAGCCCCGCCGAGCGGACATTCAACACGCCCCTCCGCCTCCCCGCGGACGTTTTTCACCCTCGCCCAACACTCGTCAAGGAAACTGACGAAGATATACCTCGGGATTGGACATTCCCAACCCGCTATTACACGGCGAAGAAAATGTACCTACGAGAGCCCGGACTGCACAAATCATTAACTCCCATATACACCGGGCCTTTCAAAGTAATCACCAAGACGGACAAAACGGTCACGTTAGACCTAGAAGGGACCGAACGCACGGTTTCCCTTGATCGGTGCCGCCCATGCCCGACACTCTAAACAGGTCAACAACCGCCGAAACTGGGAAAAATCCAACCCCCACCATCAACGGCCTGCACTCACTCAACAATCCTCACACAGCCGTTGACCACTGAGAAACATGGAGCTCCTCTTCACGAAAGAAGAATTGCGAGAAATATTCGCTCCACCATCACCAATCCCTTCATCTCCTCCTCCTAAAAGGCCAAGGAAAGATACTTACTCGAAGGAGAAAGAAAACAATAAGCCTTGGACCGCCATTCCCATCGAAGGGCTACCCAAACCTCCGAAAAGAGCCCGCATCATCATTGAATATTATAAATCCAAAGCCGGCAATACGACCGTGCAACAATACATTCCTACATTTAAGACCTCCCCATATTTAGCTATGGAGGAGGCTTCCCTTCCCGCTCACCGCCAACCTGAAGTACCCAGCAGGAGGAAACGTCGTGGTAAAAACGCCAGAAACTTCCTCAAGAAACTGCTGGGTACATCCTCCAAAAACCCCCAATTTTTATTTTTCTCAACTCGCGCCCAATTCCGCACTCCACACCGTGCGGAAGAAGGCTGGGGGGACGGCGTACCTGCCGCCTACACGCCGCACGTTCTCTCCGCGCTCGCCGCCCGTCAGCGTGGATCTCCGCAGCAGCCACCGCTCTACCAGTCAACAACAGCAACTACTTATACATATCAATTTCAAATTCAATGTCAAATTTTCAATTTAAATTTCAAATTCAATTTCAATTTCAAATTTTCAAATTCAAATTTTAAATTCAAAATTCTACAATTTTCTACTGTTTCACTACCGCTTTACTGTAATAATTCTAGTCAATTTATATGTGTTGTTTATTTACAAAATCCTGGGGGACGTCTGTTGTGTCTCTCAGGAACGTCGTATTTTCCAAATAAACCAACGGTACCTTTCCCTCGGAAACCAGGTCACCAGACAAAAACCTCAACGGACGCCCAAGTCCGTTCTCCCGGGAAGAATAGAGCCCGGAGAGTAGGGGGACGCTATATAAGCCTGTTTCCCGAGGAAAAGCTACACACTTCGATTCCAAATCTCAAACTGCTGTCCTCATTTCAAACCACCAACTCAAACCTTAAAACCTCAAACCAAAACTTCAACACTTAGGAAATAAACCTAAGTAGTAATCTGGTTTCCCAAAAACCAGGGCTACACTTCTGCAATCTCCAATCAATTTAAATTCTCGTTAAAGTAAAGTCACTTCAAGGTAATCTGGTTTCCCAAAAACCAGGAGCCTTTTCCCTCAATAGTTTAGTAAGCCGGATTCTATATAGCCCGGAGCTAAACTGTTCAACAACTCCCTCAAAAACTTTCAGACACAACATCTACCAAAATTTAGAGTATATACTTCCCGTAATTTTATCAGTCATCAAATTTTAGAGTCAGATCTTTCACCAGTACTAAATTCGCAATATTAGTGACCTCTACTAACCCGGATCACAACAGCCTCTTTTTAGCAGACCCCTCCACCACCTCTAAAGGCTTTTTTGTCCCATCAAGCGAGAGGGCAGCCGAGGTCTCCTCGGAAGTGATGACTGGTGTTTCCACCTGGGATTCGATGTGGTGACTCACCTCGATTCCTTCGTATTGCGTAGGGCGATCTGCCGAAAACCACGACTCAATTCGGCTATGTTATTTTTGATGATTGAAAACTCAAGCAATATATGAATAAAACATATGAACCCTGGATTATGTGCCTCAAGAAAAACCTAGTTTTCGGTACATCAGTCTGAGGTTTTAGGTAGTTCTCGATGGAAGATTCTGGAACCATTCTGGCAGGAAGTTCTAATGGTTTCCGATCTATTACAGAGAGATACGTAAACAACTTCAAAACAGGAGGTTGGGGACTTTGTTTTTAGAGAAGTATCGTCATACCAAAAAAACCATAATAAGCAGTTGTATTTTTGGTTTATTATTTTCAATAATGAAACTTTGGAATCAACCAAGAAAACACAATTTAACACCCCCTCAAAATTTGTTGGTTTAAATTTCAAGGTACGTAAAATCCAAAATCGAATAAAAATTTGGCCGTCTGTCCACCGTCCGCCGTACGCGGCACTTTCCTCAAAATCTCCGTTCAAATTTTAGCTGACCGAAATGCGATTTTTCTTCATGATGGTACGTGGTGACAATGGCAAAGCCATGTTCTTTTCATACGTGTGATCTTTATAGAAAAATAATAAACCTTTGTGTAATAATTTGCAGCCTTTTTTAAAATTATTTTTAGTAGGTAGGTTTTTTGAACTGACTTTTCAAATGAGTTATTGGAAAATTTTCAAAGAAAATGGAGCTATTGCAATGACCTCAAAATTTTCACCAAAACGTTCTCAACGACTGAAGAACGGATCTGTTTGTTGGCCAGAATATTTGGACAACTCCAAGGGGTCCAAAGTCCAAAAAAGTAGAGTCCAGAAACAAGTTATTATGTGGTCTTATGTGGAAATAATTATTGTCGTTAATATGTGATCAATTCGGAATCAGCGTGAAATTTCTTATAACCCTGCTGCGTAAAATACAAAAAATTATAATGCAAAAAATGGACAAAAATCTAATTTTTTTTAGTGAAAATTACGTTTAAACTTATCAATATAATGGTACATTTTGTCAATATTACTATCATAATCATAGTATACCTACCTATTCGGATTCAGCACCAAATATCTGATATAGTATTAATTCAATTTCAGAAATTGAAAATTGTCGAAAAATTTTGAATTTATATATGAACAATTTATTTGTATTTATTTACTAAAAACCTGGGAATATTCGTTGTGGAAAAACAAGTGGGTGTGGCACATAGCTTCCTCGTATCCATAACCCGATTATATAGACGATCCGATGCATAGTAGTTAATCTCAAAACTGCTATTACAAGGATTTTACGTATGCGCATGCGCAGAGGCTTCTGTAAATTTTAAGGCTTTGATTTTCATTGGGGACCATCTACAACCTAATCAGCGTAATCCCTGAAAATTTCATCGAAATCGGGTAGAAAATGTGGAAGTTTCGGCCGTTACGAGGAAATTCACGTTTGCGCATGCGCAGTGGCTATTATCAGTCCGAAGATAATGATTTTCATAGGAGACCATCTAAATACTAATTTGTAACATCCCTGAAAATTTTATTTAAATCGGATGGGAAATGTAGAAGTTATGGCCGTTACAAGGAATTCACGTTTGCGCATGCGCAGTCGCTTCTATCAGTCCGAGGATAATGATTTTCATAGGGGACCATCTAAATACTAATTTGTAACATCCCTGAAAATTTTATTTAAATCGGATGGGAAATGTAGAAGTTTCGGCCGTTACGAGGAAATTCACGTTTGCGCATGCGCAGTGGCTATTATCAGTCCGAAGATAATGATTTTCATAGGAGACCATCTAAATACTAATTTGTAACATCCCTGAAAATTTCATCGAAATCGGGTAGAAAAGGTGGAAGTTATGGCCGTTACAAGGAAATTCACGTTTGCGCATGCGCAGTGATTACTATCAGTCCGGGGGTGATGATCTTCATTGAAGACTATCTACAACCTAATCCGCATGATCCCTGAAAATTTCATCGAAATCGGGTTGAAAATGAGGAAGTTATGGCTGTTACAAGGAATTCACGTTTGCGCATGCGCAGTGGCTACTGTCAGTCCGAAGGTGGTGATTTTCATAGGGGACCATCTAAATACTAATCTGTAACATCCCTGAAAATTTCATCGAAATCGGATGGAAAATGTAGAAGTTATGGCCGTTACAAGGAATTCACGTTTGCGCATGCGCAGTCGCTTCTATCAGTCCGAGGATGATGATTTTCATAGGGGACCGTCTACACACCAACCCGCACAATTCCTGAAGATTTCATTGAAATCGGACAATAACTTCGTATAGGTATGCGCGTTACAAGGAATTCATGACAGACAGACAGACAGTCAGACAGACAGACACACACACACGGAACCAAAATTGTTCAGAAAGGTCTAAAACGCAAAACGCGAGTGAAAATTTTGATTTTGGAGAACATTTTTTTTTTCGTCCATGAAAAGTGAAAACAAAGCTTCCGCTACCTTGGTAGACTCGGAAGCAAAATTAGCCGGGTGGGCACTCCATGGAGAAGAGTAGAATATGAATATAATATATTCATTCATTCTCCATATTATGGACTTCCAACATCTGCATAACATACCCTGTGCGTGGAGTATGTTGGTATGTTAAACTGGAAATTGGTAAAATTAACAATTTACTTGTGGCTACTCTACGTGATAATGTCACATGGTGTTAATCCGGATTTTTCTTTTTTAAGGAAAGGGGAAACATTTTTGGTACTCTAAGTTTTCGTCACTCCTTATACCTGTATGGATGACAGAATCTGTCATCCATATTTGATATTACGATGTAGCTTAGTGCTGAAACTGATGCTCAAAATTACGGGTAGTCATGTGCGGTATAAACAAGAGATGATGCGGGAAACGGAAAAGATAGGCTCGGCTGCATAAAAAGTGGAGTAGTCCGAATCTACTCGCCCACAAAGGTTCATACTTCATAGTGCTGCGTACTTTTAATACTGTCGTTCGCGACTCGCCACCCTCATCTCAGACCTCTTTTCAGAGAGCTGCCATAAACGCTTTGCCACATGTAGCAACCTCCGCTCAGTCGTTACGACTCATAAAGGCCCGCGATCTCTTTTGTCGGTCGTCAGCGCTTTTGAAACCGCTGGCGATAACCCACCAGAGACTCCAACACTACCTACATTTTATCACTAAGTTCCTATGCAGATAAGTAGGTTTCAGGAGATGAAACGATAACACGGTTTATTGGTGATTTCGCCTGATAGTGCAGGATTAACCCTGTCCTAGGTACCATGGTAGGTTAAGTTTGAGCTACGTTACAGTTATGAACGTTCACTAAAACCACATCATCAAAAAATATCAAGGAACATTTTTGATTAAAACCGTTTCCCTAGAACAATATCTCAACAGGTGAGCAACAATGGATGATTCTACAATTGTGGATTGAATAGAAAAGTATATGACTGAATCAACGGTTTGACTAATATCCTTATTCATTTACTTTAAAACTATGAAGGATTTTGACGATTTTTTGTTCGTAACAGTGAAATCCATTCGTGAAACCGTTAATAACGACCGATACAACTTATAACACATAAAGTTACTTGTTTTCTCACTCCTGCAGTCAGGGAAATTCTTGTAACAGCCATTACTTCCACATTTTACATTCGATTTTGAAGAAATGAGGAGCAAGTTATTTAGAGATTATTGTTTTGAGACGTGCTGCAATGCATCATAAATCAGCTATAAAATCGGGTTATGAATACGAGGGAGCTACGTGCCACACCCACTTGGCAGCTATGTTTTTGTTGGAAGTTTTGATTTTTATTTCAAGTATCATAGGTATTTTCATAATATTTTTAATTTTAATAATCAATCTCGATCCACATTTTTTATGTAACTAATAAATTCGATTTTTATAGTTTTTAGCTATTTTTTATAATATGACATATTAATATTATAATATTGCCTTTCCTATCCGTCCTATTCATTGAACATAGACTCTATTATCCAAAAAAAGTGAAAACGGATTGCTGTGTGGTTATTTTTTTCCTGTTGAGTGTTGTCCTTCTTCACCCCAGATCGATCGCATAAGGACGCCCAAGTCTTACTGTGGGACGTCCTAAAAATCGAAAAACACAAAACATAGTTCGAATTTTTTTTCTGATTTTTCGAATTTTTTTTAGTTTGAAGAATCAAAACTTCCCATTCTTGCAGCATATTAGGCGGATATGGAAATTAAGTTAATTTCAATTGTTTGAGTTCAAATACATCAAAAAATATTGTCTTTCTCATCACAAGCTCATAAATTACCCAATCGTAAATTTTCGATTTTCAGTAGATGAAAGCGTCATACTACCATACTGTGAGTTATTTTTAAAATATTAGTAGTCCATATATTCCTGCTCTACGAGTCTCGAAAATGATTGCGTGTTTGGGCACAATAGGGTGTTTTACTGTTTATGTTAATATTTACAATGTTTGAGTCATTTTTGAACTTCACCTCTATCAGAAATGTCGTCGACAAAACCCCCAAAAACACGCTATGACCTTATTTTTTGAAATATTGACCCCGAATATTCGTTGTTAACATGCCTTATTTGGCTGAAACTTGACATTTTTTCAAAAATTAAAAAATAAATGCTTGCATACGAGTTTGCAACACATTGAGACATTTCCATGTGTGTTTTCTTCCACTACACGACAAGCTAGTGAAGTAAGGTTGTTAGTTCATGTACCCAAGCATCAAAACAGTTGATTTTTCTCTACGCAACACAGTGACTATTTTATTTATTGGTCGCGTGAGCAAGTTTTCGTGACGATTTCTCAGTTTATGTGCCAAAGCAAAGACATGAAAATGTCAAAATTATGGAAAATTAATGTGCGGTACAGAGTACCGCTCGTCGGCTTACAAGTGAAATTCACTAAGTCAATTTTTTCAATTTCCGGTTTATTTGCTACTCCTACGTATTTTTTGACGCCCGAACCATTGGTGAAGTCATTTTTGAGATTCGAGGAATGGTTTCCAAGGAAACCTCAAAACTGTCTCAAAACTGACTTCACCAATCGTTCGGGCGTCAAAAAATACTTAGGAGTAGCAAATAAACCGGAAATTAAAAAAATTGACTTAGTGAATTTCACTTGTAAGCCGACGCGCTAGCCTCCACTAATGTGACAGTCGACGTAGCGCCCAAACAGGTTTGTGCCGAAATTTAATGCGAAACGCTTTTTTTCGGATCAAAATTTTGGCCCTGGCGATTATGCATATTCACATCAATAAATTATTTAAATTTCAACTTCATTAGGTTACAAGATGACTATTTCCGGTTTTACTAAAAATTCTGAATGTATTGGCAGTAAATGCTATCATCAAAAATATTACTGCTCATTTTATTCATGCACGTAGGGAAATGGCGATGTTTGTCGTGTTGTAACAAAGTGATTGAGAAAATTGCTACCTCGAGGAAACAACAAGGTCCTGTGGAAGGTAGCGCACCCTGGAAGCAATTATGAAAATGAAGGAAGGAGTTTATCTGTACCAGATGCCTCAGCGGCCTTGGTGAATCGTAGGTCAAGTTGCATCTCCGCCAGGGACAATATTTACCACCGCCGTCGCGCCGAATTCTGCCTGTAATCTACCAATCGGCGTCCTAAGTGAGGAAAATTGAAAATTTCCGGTAAAGAACGGGACACACTTCGCAAATTGACGCAATTGCTCAATTGACAACGATTCCCCTTACAAGGCCTGGGAGGTTCGGATAAGTTACGCAATAACTGGTCGAAAAAAGTCCACTCATCGTGGGGGCTTTTCCAATTACGACAGTCTTTCGACATTGTGTTTCGGAAATCACTCAGTTTTGAAGGAGTTGTAGCGTTGTCAACGAGGCATTTGGGCCTCGTGGAATATCGTTGAATGACTCGATTTAGACATTAAAAGATTATTCATGTCCAAATTGACAATTTTTGAGATACTTCTCATTATTTTGTGCCGACAGGACCTTTGATGACCAACCTTTAAATCCAGGGGTTTTTTTAATTTTTAATTTTTTTGAACACATAGAATACAATTTACAAATGGTTATAGATAATGCTACGTTATAGTGATAGTCAGCTGTGACCGAGCGAGCTACGGCGTGTGTCTCTGGAGACGGGACTCGGACCGGTTGCAGGGGCCGTGAGTTCGAGGCCTGCCTCTGCGGCATATTTTCGGGGCAAGTCGGTCGCAGTTTCCCCTCGTCCCAACCCAGGGCGGTGAGGCCAATGGGAAGCCATGAGCGAAATCATCAGAACAAATTCTGATCTCCCCTTAGGAAGACAGCTGATGACGTCCGCGACGCCAGGAATGGCAGTCGGACGAAAATCCAACCTGAAATGGTTGTTTACTTACTTACTTACTTACTAGTGATAGTCCATGAAATATATTCCATCAAAGTTAGTACATTAAAGTCGATTGCATCCAGGAATATTGCCAGGTCTCTGCTGTAGTTTCGCAACAGCTCCAATGGATCACACGGCCGTTCACTTCCAGAGAACGCACTTCCGCTTGAGTCGAGAATGAACCAA